>OU343160.1:136546212-136578712 GCA_910595825.1 Philhelius pedissequus
GTAGCCTTCACTACTTCGCAATCGCCCCGATCGTAGAGTGGCCTTTTCTAAAACCATGCTGTCTTTCTGACAGATCTCCTGCTGTCTGTACTGCGACTGTGAGTCTTGGTCTAAGCATTTTTTCCAGAAGCTTTCCTGCAGTATTTAGCATACACAGAGGCCTATACGCAGATGGGGACTCCGGGTCTCCTTTTCCCTTGCCGATGAGTACTAAACGCTGCGTCTTCTTCTCCTAAGAAAGACCCCTTCCTCCAGGCAACTGTTGTACATTTTCAGCAGGAGTTGAGGGCATGTGCCGGCGGTTATTTTTAACGCTTCCACCGGTATTCCATCCAATCCGGGAGCTCTTTTGCTGTGCATAGTTTTCGCAGCTAAACTCAACTTTTCTTCACTGAACGATGGTATTTCCTGTCCTTGGGCCAATGTGGTGTCGGGTGGCCTGACAGGATGAGTTGGGAAGAGTGTGTCGACTATGTGCTCCATTTTTTCTTCGCTTAAGATAGGGTTGACCATCTGGGCCCCAAGTTTCCGCATAACAATCCTGTAGCCTAGTCCCCAGGGGTCACTGTCTACGTCTTGGCGAAGATTGTCCCACTTTTGTTTTTTGCTCGAATTGATGGCCCTCTTGAGCTCGGATCGTTTTGTTTTGAAATCCGCCAGATAAGTTTCTGTTGCATCAGCGTGTCTTCTTCTTCCCCTGGTGACTTTGCGTCTAAGTTGTAGGCATCTTTTTCGGAGTTCAGCTATTTCTTCAGTCCACCAATATACAGGATCCCTATTTCTATTTCGGTCGGTCCTTCTAGGCATCGAAGCTTCGCACGCGAGGCTTATGAGTCGCATCGTGACTCCAGCTTTTGTTTCCGCAGATCCCTTTACTCCAAGAGCAGCGGCTTTTCCATCTTCGATCACTGATGAGAAGGTCTCTTCGTTCAGTCGGTTTACGTTCCATCTCAGAGCTGGAGCTTGGTTCCAATTTGAAGCTCGAGGTCCGGGATGTTCCAGGTCAAAGATGATGTACTGGTGGTCACTGCCTGTGTTGTCCTCGATCACTCTCCAGTTTTTTATCTTTGCGGATATAGATTCCGTTGCAAAAGTTACATCGGGAATGGTAACTTCGCAGACAGGTCTCCTGAAAGTAGGTTTGTTTCCTACGTTTGCTACATTTAGTCCACGCCGCGCAGCCATCTCCAGTATTTGCCTTCCTCTTGAGTCTGTGGTTGGCATTCCCCACTCCTGTGATCTAGCATTAAAGTCTCCGGCAACCAAGATCTCCCCTTCGACATCACTCATAAAGTCTTCTAAGTTTTCCAGCTTTTGCGGGAACTCATCAATCCTGTCGGGTGGGCTGAGATAAGTGCTTATTATTGTGATTCCCTCACATTTTACCCACACAAAGCCCCTATCTGCGCCTTGGCTTTTGACGGGGAAGTTTCTTGCATCCGGAATCCATATAGCAGCAGTTCCCAATGAGTCCGCAATCCAGTTAGGTGCTTCTTTGTTAATGTACTGCTCACTAATGATGACGATATCTGCCTGCAGCTCGTTTCTAAGTCTTACCAGCAGGTTGTTGGCGGTTAGACTCCTGTGAATATTGGCTTGTAGGATTCTGGTCATTTTGGAGCCTTTTGTTTCGCCTTCTCGAGTGCTTGTCGGAAGACTTGGTACTTTTCTGAGCCCGGAGCGTGCTCCAATGCATTCGGATGGGTCTTTAGACCCTCACACAGACAGCACTTTGACGGATTTTGGCATTCTTTTTTCTTGCGGCCCTTTTCTCCGCAGTTGAAACACAGTCCTTGCCCTTTCTGTCTATGCCATTGCAGGTTGCCTGTTGATGTCCATACGCAAAGCACTTATAACATCTATGGACTTCCACTCTGCGTCTGATTCTGCATTGCACCCACCCAATCTTTATTCGGGGTATCTTCAACATCTCACTGGCTGCTTTAGCATTCATATGAACTATGGCCATTTTTTGCGAACTTCTGTTCGTTCCTGTGACTATGACTTGAAGATCCAAGTTGGGATCAGATGTCATCGTCTTAATGGATTCTTGAACTTCTTCAGCTGTGGTCAGCTCATCTAGATCCCTAATCTCCAGACCAACTTTTGGTTCTTGGTTTCGCGGATCCTTTTTTCCACTGTTTCTGTCTCGTCTGGGTTAGCCTTGTTCCGAATTTCTCTGAGGATTTCGGAAAAGGTTTCCTTACCCTTCGGCTTAATAAGTATAGCTCCCAGGTTTTGTTTATTCTTTTTCTTCTTCTTTTTCTGATTTTCCCTTGCCTTTCTTTCTGGTTTACCAATTCCCTCTCTCGTGTTGGCCGACTGAGCTGCCTTGGTCACACCTGGCACGTTTTCCTTGAGGGCTTTGGCATATCCTTCTTGTTCGGAAGCTGTTGCTGTTGAGCGATCTCCCAGGTTTTGTTTTTGTCTTGGCTTTTTCTTCTTCTTTCCCTGATTTTCTATTACCTTGCTTCTTGGTTTACCAATTCCCTCTCTCGTATTGGCCGATTGAGCTCTGGTCGCAACTGTAACATTTTCCTTTAGGGTTTTGGCATAACTTTCTTGTGTGGGAGCTGTTGCTGTTGAAGGATCTCCCACTGGTGCATTCCTCTCAGAGTGCTGTGGTTCTAGTTCTGGAAAAGAAGGATTTCTCTTCTTCTTGTCTTGGTCATTTTTTAGGGGACTCGATGGTGGCCTCTTGTTGACGCTCAGTTTTCGTTGGGAGTTTGTTCCTCCATCTGTTTGGGTCGACTTACTTCGTTTCTTCAGCATGCCGTTCTCCGTAGGTATTTCAGGGGTTGAGGACTTCACCATTTCCGCGCTTCTAGTCTTTTCCCACTCTTGAGTTAGTCGAGTGACTCTTCAAGTGCTGATATGCCATTTTTAATATCGAGGCTGATATTTGTTTGCTTTCCGCATGCCAGCCTCATCGTTTTTATGACGTCCATACATTTCTGCAGCTCTTGCGTGAAGATGTCATTTGAATTGACTTCTAATGGGGGTTTTCCTGGAGGTTGAGGCATAGGGCCTTTTTCTGTAGGTGTGGCAAATGCTGCGGGCATTGCGTGCTGCACTTTAGCTTGTCCTATAGGAGTGCTACTGTTCTTGATTTCTCCGTTTTCCTCCTGTATCAGTGGCAGTTCTACTGCACCGTTGACACTTACCAAACCATATTCTGTGTCAGTGACCGTTGTTTTCGGTGTGGTTTCCTCGAAGATATCCCCAGCTGCTGCTAGTTTTCCTGCTGGAGGTTTTCGAGGCAATTGCTCGGGCCTTGCAGGTGTTTTTGCTTCAGGTGGTGGTGTTCGTTGTATCCATGAGCCTCTACTGAAGGGATCTCTCCTGGATTCACTTGTAACATTTCGTTCCACGGGAGCCAAGCGTGCCACTCCCGAGGTCTTCTTTGCTGAGATTGTGGTGCGGTCGCTGGATGACGACGTCCCGGAGCCCGCGTTCTCGCCCCTGACAGACGCCGGTACTGGGGATCCGACTCCCTGCACCGTAAATATACTCCTTTGTTCTTCTCTATCATATTTGGTTTCATTTCGGTGTTCCTTCACATAATTGTTTTGTTGGTCCGCGGGTGGTGTTTTATTTCCCACCTACCCTGCATTAGTAACAAGTATTAATACCGAGTGTTTCGCGTGTTCGTGGTTTCGACGCTTCGCGTTTGTCCTTTTTACTTTTCTAGGCCAACAAAACGTAATAGATATAGATTTATTAATAAAAGTTCCGATCGAAATAAAAGATCTCGTGTTCGTCTTCGTAGGAAATACAAAATTCCACTTTTTTATTAACTTGAAGAGAAGTATAGCTAGATGATGATAGAAAGGTAGGAAAGATATTTATTATAATTTCGTAATGGCTGTGTTCAGCCCAAAAAATGACCACTTAAGGTGGACACCAAATATTTTAATAATGTATATATCAACGAACATACTCCCACCGTTGAAAGGCTTTTCAACTCTAGTCGACGAGCAGTGGACATAACTTGGATTTTTATAACTCTGTCGATGAGCCATCGGCATGGCGCTTGATTTTCATCTTTCAGGGTCACGATGTCATTAGGTTGAATGTTTTTTGACTTTTCCAACCATTTCGGGCTTCTTTGGAGCTGAGTTAAATAGTCTTGAGACCATTTTTGCCAGAAACCTAGGACTAATCTTTGAATGTAGTGCCAACGATCTCTTAGCGATGCGTTGTGTGTTAAGATACTCGGATCTGGTAGAGTCGTCAGTGGGCGAGTGATAAGGAAGTGAGCTGGAGTCAGCGGATCCATGTCCCCCTCATAACGCGCGCATAGTGGCCGTGAATTAGCAAAGGCTTCAATTTGGCACAAAACGGTTGAAAACTCATCGTATGTTAAAGATGACTGGCTTAACACTCTTCGTAGATGAAACTTGGTAGTTTTGACCCCAGCTTCCCACAAACCGCCGAAATGCGGAGCGTGGGGCGGTGAGAAGTGCAAGGTTATTCCATTTGAGGTAAGCTCATTAGTTACATCCTCTTGAAAGTTCGCTGAGTTCAGTAGATTTGCACAACCTCGCAGCTATTGGTTTGCACCGACAAAGTTAGTGCCATTGTCACTAGATATGGCGTTGCGTTTTCCACGCCGGGATATAAATCGATGCAGAGCGGCTATGAAGGTGGATGACGAAAGATCCGAGACTAGTTTCAGATGTAAGGCTTTCGTAGCCATACACACAAATAGAGACACGTAAGCTTTATGCTGCTTTGTGCCTCGTCCTTTCCATATTCATACCAAAAACGGTCCGGCGAAATCAACGCCTGTGTTTCCAAATGTAACTCCTGGTTCCAGTCTCTGCTTCGGTAAATCGGCCAGTTTTGTTTACGGTTCGTTTCGTTAACAAAAAAATATATATATTGTATTCTCTTGTGAGAATACCACCATAAAAATAAAACACTAGTGATTTTTTAATAATATAAATTTATTATGAGCTTCAGATCCCTTACCACTGGTGGGGGGGAAATCTTCAGCTATACGTTGGAATACTAATTAGAACTAAACTTCTAAGTGATCGAAGAAACCCTTTTATACTTCATATTTGTTTACTCAGCAATATGATTGAAGATCATATGCTGCTCTTTGTTTAATAAAATTGCTGACACAAGAATTCTATTGGAATTATTAAAGATGCTTTGTGTACACAAGTTACTGAAGGCAAAATGTGCTGATATGCAGTTTATGTTTATAATATCAAATATCATCATTTGTTATGAGATGAAATTATGAATCATTGTGTGAGCATTACATTTGGTATATGGAAAGATACTTTGTATCTTTCTTCATTATCATAGGGTGCTTAATATTATTACAAAATTATGTGAGGGTGTTCTGATAATGTAACCCCTCCCTCCTTAAGTTTGATGCTCTCCTGAGTATCTATAATTCTATTTTCAATTTTAATTTTTTGGGTTTCTTTACGCTTACGATATAATAATAATATTGCAATTACAACAATTATGATTGTTATACTTGTATATGATATAATATGTTTTACATTGTTCTGATATTTTAATTCTTGTAATTCTTTTAAATTTTCGATTTGATTTATATGTATATTTTCTAAAGTAACATTTATTCTTGTAAAGTTTAGTGTATTATATAATGGAATTACAATATTTTGCTTGAAAGTTTCTTTTTGATTTGAATACAAAGTTGCATTTATTTTGATATTGCAATCTTTAAAATGTATAAGGTTATTTTTAGTAATTTTATATTCAATATTATTACAATAGTCATTTAGACTTGTTTCTACTAAATTTTTTGTTAATATAAGGCCATCTTCTATTTCTATTAATTCTTGATCTTTATTAGATCTAATCTTACAATTTTCGTATTTTGTTTCATATAAATTTTGTATACATATTGGACTTTTCTTTAAATGTTTAACATATTTAATTGCATTATTTTCATACAATGTTTTGTTATAAATTATATAATTATACTTTGATATTTCGATTTCTAGTCCTTGTTCATTTGGAACAGTTAAAATAATTATGGTTTCATATTTATATGTAAATACTGGTATTTTTAAAATAAAAACTAAATTGTTATTTCTAGTTACTAAACTACTTTCTATATGTTCTAATTTTTGTACAGATATATTAAATCTTTTATTTTCTTCTTTTGCAAGAATATTTCTTCCTAGAATTCCTAATCTTGAAAAGACTATATTGTCTTGTAATTTCTCAACTTCATTGTTTAACAACATTATATCGGTATTAATTTGTAAGGATAATATACTTTTAGCTAAATTTTCTTGTTTTACTTCTGTTGAATTAATAAAATTTCTAAGCACGTATTGATGTTTGTTTATTCTGTCTGCCATAGTTTCTAACTCTGTTTGGAATTGTGTATTAATCCCTATCTGTTTGTTCAATTCTGTTATAGCATTTTTATTGTTTTCTTCTATTATTTTCAAATGACTCTCAATTTCTAATCTTTCATCATTATCCATAACACCAAAAAGAAAATGGATTGCACTACCTCCTATGTTTATTATTCCTCTCTTTTGTCTAGAATAAGGAAGTATACTATGTAATTTTGATTTTGTATCTCCTAATGCTTCTGTCATTAGTCTTTTTAATCTTAAGTCATTAAAATTATTATAGCCTGTTTCTATAGAAAATTCAATTTGTTTAATTATTTCATTATAAGTTTCTAAATTAATAATGTGAAGTATTTTGTCATATCTTTCAATCAATTCAATTGGCTCTTGTTTAATTATGATATATCCTGCTTGGTTACGAATTTCTTGCAATAAGAACTCTGATTTCACCATGGTTATGATGAAGAATAAATAAGTACTTATGGTTTTCATATTGCCTGTAAAGAGATTAAATTATTTATCGCTATTTTGATATTTATATTTTCTTTTGAAAAAGCTTTTATGTATTTTTTTCTGATTAGCATAATATTTGTTATTTATTTTTTCTACTTTTGTTTTCTTATATTTTGCAGCTATCTTCTTTGCTGTTCTAACTACGTCTGCTTTTACGTATAAATCTTTATTTAAATCTGGTTCAACAAAATCTATTTTATTTTTATTTCTTTTATTAATTTTATCTTTTTTAACTTTATGAATCTTTCGTCCTATTTCTTCTAACTCTTCTACCTTAATTTTGTTTTGAATAAAATCTATAGGCTTTCTTAATGTCGTTGAATGGATTGTACAGTTATATATACTAACTACTTTTATTACTTTCTCTTTTAAATTTAATACGTTCTTTTTCTTTTCTTGTACATTATATATTCTTATATGTTCATTGAGTGTACCATGCACTCTTTCTACATCTGAGTTTCCTATCTTATGATTTGGAGTTACAAGTTTTATCTTAATTCCTTCTTCGTTACAATATTCTTTAAATGCTAGGCTATTAAATTCATTGTCGCATACGATTTCTTCAGGTTTGCCTAGTATAGAGTTTCTAAGTTTAAGTTGCTCAATTATTTTGTGAGCGTTTCTACTAGCTATGGGAAAAGCTGTCAAATGTTTAGTAAATTTGTCAATAATTGTCAAAAAGTAAATATCTTTACTTGGAATATATATATCCATGTGTATAAGCTCATTTGGCTTAAGTGTAGTTTTACTTATTTCAAATTTTATTTTCTCTGGATTTCTATCATGTTTCGCTGTTTGACATACAGTACAATTGTTTATGTATCTTCTTATTAATTCCCTCAATTTTGGAAAATAGAATTCATTTTTAATTTCAAGATATGTTTCTTGTATTCCTCGGTGATTATATTGTTCATGAATCTTTTCAATGAGATTCAACGCATCATTTGTATTACTTAAATCTTTTAAAAGCGTAATGCATCATAGTAATATCAGTTTACTTTGATTGCTGTAAAGCTCAACATATTTTTCCTTAATTTTGCAAAATAAATTATCACTTGGACAATATAATGCCACTTTTCCGTGATCGGGTAAAAATTCCCTTAATGCTTCAGTAAAATAATCGCCTACATCTTTTGATTTAATAGTTAGTCTTCTTACACCTTGGTATATACATTTTATATTTTTATTTTCATCTTCTGACTCTATAACTTCTATTTGATGCTTAAACATATTTGTAGGTAATTCGGAAATTCCTATATGATCATTTCTTTCTTCTATACCACTATGATTTGTGGCTAACGATGTATCTTCATTTGCATTGATTGCATTGATTTCAAGTCGACTAAGGTAATCTGCTACACGATTTTCTTTTCCTTTTAAATATTCGATATCAAAGTCATATTCATTTAAACTTATTTTCCATCTCTGGAGTTTTGAATTTGGTTCTTTAAGGTTACTTAACCAAATTAAAGGTCTGTGTTCGGTTCGTATTTTAAATTTGCGACCGTAGAGATATGATCGAAAATATTTTACTGACCATACAATACTTAATAATTCCTTCTCAATAGTGCTATATCTACGTTCATGTTCGTTAAGGGTTCGAGATGCATAGCATAATGGATGATTTGATTGTGAAAGGACAGACCCAATAGCATAATTTGATGCATCTGTTGTTAACACGAATTCTTTAGTGTAATCAGGATATTTTAAAACAGGGTCACTAGATATGAGTAATTTCAGTTCTTCAAAAGCTGTAATATATTCTGGGTCTTTAATATTTATCTTTGTTCCTTTTTTCAGGTATTTTGTCATAGGCACTGCTACCTTTGAATAATCTCTTATAAATTTTCTATAATAACCTGTTAGTCCTAAAAACGATTTTATTTGTTTAGTTGTGCATGGAATGGGTATTTTTTCGATAGCTTTTATTTTATCTGGATTTGGCTTTATTCCATTTGTAGTAATAACATGACCTAAGTATTCTGTTTCTTTGCTAAAAAATTTGCATTTATCTATTTGTATTTTTAAATTATTTTCCTTGAATTTCTGAAATACTTTATTTATTGAAGAAATATGTTCTTCTAATGATGTGCTAAATATAAGGATGTCGTCTAAATAGACAACACATATTTTTCCTACAAGTCCTTCTAATACGTGATTTATCATTCGCTTAAAAGTAGCGGGGGCATTTTTTAATCCGAATGGCATCCGATTAAATTCGTAATGATTATTAGCTGTTGAAAAAGCAGTTTTATGCCTGTCTTCAGGGTTCACCAATATCTGATGAAAGCCTTTCGTTAAGTCAAGAGTAGTAAAATATTGGGCTCTCCCCAATTTACTGAATATTTCGTCAATATTTGGAGTAGGAAACCTGTCTTCCACGGTTATTTCGTTAAGTTTTCTATAATCTATGACAATACGCCATTTCTTGATTCCTGAACTATCTATCTTTTTGGGTACAACCCAGATAGGTGCATTATATGGGCTACTACTTTCTTTTATTATACCTTGATCTAACATTTCAATTATTTGGTTTTCTACTTCATTTTTGTGTATTTCTGGGTATCTATACAATCGTGTATATATTGGTTTATTATTTTTCGTTTCAATTTTATGAGTAACTTCTTTAACATTAGTTAAAATATCTCCTTCTTTATAAAATAATTTCTTATTATTCTTGAGTATTTGAATTAGTGCTTTCTTTTCTTCCGCGTTCATATAAGGTTTAATTAATTTATTTATTAAATTTTCATTTTCATCAATTCTACATAAGTTTATTTGTGTATTTGATAACTCTAAAATATAATTTTCTAAAGGATAATCATCCTTGGGTTTTGATAGTAATGGTATTTCTATATTATTAATTTTCACAGTATGAGTTTAGTATGATAATTCGGCTTGTAATGGTATAAGTATATTGTTTCCTAAAATTCCGTCGAATGTACTATTCGTAATTGGAATAATTAAAAATTCCATGGTCGATTCTTTTTTATTAAATTCACTTGGTAATGGCAAAATTATTTTTGTACGTATTAAATTATCTCTAAATAATGTTTTAATGGTATGTGGTTTATCTAGTTTAGTTTCAAAATGTTTTGGAAATATATTTTCTTTCAAAATAGAAGTTGCAGCTCCTGTGTCTACTAATAATTTAAGCTTTTTATTTAAAATATGGACATCTATGCAGGGTAAAGATCTGTTGAGGCATGTATTTGAAAATTTGATATTTTGGGTTAAATGATCTACTTCCATTGGTTCTGGAATATTTCTTTGCGTAACAAATGTATTACGATTTTGATTGGAAAAATTACCACTTCTGTTCGGTTGCCTATAATACTGTTCGTTTTGATTTTGATTATTATTTCTATTAAAGTGATTACCATTGTTATTAAAATTTCTCTTGTTATTATTCCTATAATTAAAATTTTTGAAATCATTTTTGTAATTTCTATCGTTTCTATAGTTTGGATTAAAATTATCAGGTTTATAATTATTATTAAAATTATTATTGTTATTAAAATTATTTTTGTACTCATTATTTTTAATGTTTCTATCGTTTCTATTATGAATATCTTCTTTTGTCCAATGACAAGATTCTAATTTATAGAATGCTTCGCTAAGGGTTGTAATGTTATGGTTGATTATTATTGAACTTGCGTTCGGGGGTATTCTTTCACAAAATTTAGATAATAATGACGCTTCATTATTGAAAGGATTGTATTCTTCCGGTTTATTTTCAGATAAATAATATTTATTATTTAGTCTACAGAGGATTTCTGAGAATATATTATATAGTTGAGAAATGTTTTTTGAATAAACTTTATCTAGTTCTTTTAATTTTAGAAAAGATTCTTTCTCACCAAAATTCTTTACTAGAATATTTTTTATGTCTTGCCAATTATTAGGGTCGCCACTCCTTAATACTACCTCTAGGGCGAAATCTGTTATTTTTGATTTTATTTCACTCACTATAAATTCTTGTGAACCTTCGTTATACAAACTACATGAACTTATTACAAATTCTGCATTTTTAATAAATATAATTAAATTACAATTCTTCCCATTATAGGTTGGTAAATTTTTTAATAATTTTAGGGGGTCAAGGTTGATTGAAGCCATTTTTACCTGATTTTCTACTCTTAATACTGGTTCACTGTTTTGTTGATCTGCTGCTACTGGATCTGTTGATTTGATTTCCTTTTCGTCGGGTTTTAATGCTGGTGGAATCCTATATGGATTATATTTCCTCATTTAATTATTCGATCTCGTTGGGGCTTTCGACTTGGATTATTATTTTTGCCACGTAAAGTTGTTCTTCCTTCTTTTTACACGTTGGGGCTTTCGACTTGGATAGTTCTGCCTCGTAAAGTTGTTCTTCCTTCTTTCACTTTTTCAATTTAGGTTATATACATATATTATATTTTTGTTTAAACTTTTTCTTTTGTCCCAGTTTTGTTTTTAATTAATTCTCCATTTTAGTTGGAGTGAGCTACTAATTAGTATTTTTTCGATTTTAGTTCGAAATTCGATTTTCACTCGAATATATATTTTTTTATTTCACTTTGTGTGTAGTATTTCTGCGGTGCTCTGCTCCCTTTTGAGTTTTAATTTCCTCTAGTTGCATTCAGTATATATTATATATTTTTTTTTTTTTTTTTTTTTTTTCAGTCCAACATTCCCTCTATGGGATTTCGTGAAATTGTCCTTCACGGATCTGTATTCACTATGTTTTTCACTGAATATTATTAATTTATTGTCCTATACCTTTTTGGTTATAGCACTTAACCGGTATTTAACTATTTCAATTAGTACGGACGATTATTATTATTATTTTTTTTTTTTATCCCGAATAAAACTTTAATAAGTACTATTCATTGATCTTTCGAGATCCTACCGACTGCGCCAGTTTTGTTTACGGTTCGTTTCGTTAACAAAAAAATATATATATTGTATTCTCTTGTGAGAATACCACCATCAAAATAAAACACTAGTGATTTTTTAATAATATAAATTTATTATGAGCTTCAGATCTCTTACCACTGGTGGGGGGAAATCTTCAGCTATACGTTGGAATACTAATTAGAACTAAACTTCTAAGTGATCGAAGAAACCCTTTTATACTTCATATTTGTTTACTCAGCAATATGATTGAAGATCATATGCTGCTCTTTGTTTAATAAAATTGCTGACACAAGAATTCTATTGGAATTATTAAAGATGCTTTGTGTACACAAGTTACTGAAGAAAAAATGTGCTGATATGCAGTTTATGTTTATAATATCAAATATCATCATTTGTTATGAGATGAAATTATGAATCATTGTGTGAGCATCTTTCTTCATTATCATAGGTTGCTTAATATTATTACAAAATTATGTGAGGGTGTTCTGATAATGTAACCGGCCGTTTGTTGCTGGTACGGAATTGCGCGCTGCCTGATACAAGCAGTGCATTGAGAAATGCATCGTTTAATAGCATGATGGATTCCGATGACACAGTAATGGAGTGAAAGCAGGCGCGTCATTTGTCTCATTCCGGCATGCAGATTATTGAGATGACTGTCCTTGACGATTAGACGAGTTAAGGGGTGATCCTTGTGTAGAATCGTAGGATGCTTTTGCTCAAATGGTATGTAGGTATTTTCGAGCCTACCTCCTACACGAAGAACACCTTCAGCATCGATGAATGGACGCAAAAAATAATATTTGCTTTTCTTGGAAACAGTTTGACCGTGTTCTAAACGATGGATTTCGTCTTGGAAGATATGTTTTTGAGAAAGTTTGAATAATGCGATCTTAGCTGGTAATATATCGTAAGGCAATAGCAGTTGTGTAAAAACACGATTCCGAGGTCTTGCACGTGTTCGAAAAAGACAAATTCAGCGAGCAATGACACGAAGGAGACGATTGAGGTTCGAAAAGCTTTCGAAGATACGAGTATCCCATTCAATCGTTGCCTTGGCATTAGCGAGACATGCGATCCCAGTGTCGATAGAAGCTGCATTGATCTCAGGCAGTTTAGAAAATGTTATGTCTTTATCCCGAAGGAAATCGGGACCGTTCCACCACAAATTTAAATTTCATAAACATTTTGGCATTATACCGCGAGTGGCGCAGTCTGCAGGAGTTTCGGCCGATCGAACGTGATGCCATATAGAAAGCTATGTATCCAATGCAGTACCGTGGTAGAGTCTGTATAAGCAAAGCACTCAAGATCGTGAATGGCAAACGCTTCCTTTACCTTGCTAAGCAGCTGAGTTAACAGTAACGAGCCACATAATTCCAAACGCGGAATGGGTAGAGAAGGTTTGACTGGGGCAACCCTGGTTTTTGCACATATAAGCGCGGTTTCCACCGTATTGATTTCGACTAAACTGGCGTACACTGTCGCAGAAAAAGCTGATTCCGAAGCATCAGAAAAACCGTGCAGTTCTAATACATTTGCTTGATTATACTGTAAACACCTCGGTATTTTCACAGTTTGAATAGAATTTAGATCCGCATTGAAATCGATCCACTCTCGGAAGAGATCAGCGGGAATAAACTCGTCCCAACCGATACCCTTGATCCATAAACGTTTTATAAAGATCTTCATTTTAACGGTAATTGGCGATAGCCACCCTAATAGATCGAAGATTTGAGCTATATTCGATAGAACTTCTCTCTTCGTGATATATTTGCCGGTAGCTGGGATCGTGGGTACACGTTTAAAATAATCGCGCGTTGTGTCCCAGACAGGCCTAATGTTTTGACTCCCTTTTCACCAAGTGATAATTCGGTAGCCGTTTCTCGATGCTCGGGAATGATAGTGTTTAAAAAGTTCGACGAGTTAGAGGACCACTTACGGAGGTCCATTCCTGCGTTCTTGAGGATGATTATTAGCTCGTTTTTTAGTTGTATCGCCCCCTCTACGTTTTCGAACGTAGACATATAATCATCGACGTAAAAATCATTAATAATGCTATTCGAAGCATGTGGGAAGCAATGCATATTGTTTACGCCAGTTTGTTTTAGGACGCGCGTTGCTAAGAAGGAAGCGGAAGCCGTTCAGTAAGTTACAGTAAGTTCCTCTGTTACTTTTTCCCTCCAAACAATTCGCTGAAAATGAACTTCCTTTGCGTCAAGCAGAACCTGCCGATACATCTTTGCAATATCAGCCTTAATCGCAAATGTGTCCGAAATCGAATAAGACACGTAAATAAATCGTTTTGAATTGTAGGACCAACATGTAAGTAATCGTTTAATGATACACCATTTGTGGATTTACGCGAACCGTTAAAGACAACCCTCAGCTTTGTCGTTTCGCTGGTGGGCTTTAATACCGCGTGATGAGGTAAGTAGAAGGCTGGGTGATCTAGATCATTACGTGGCACAATTGCCATATGTCCTAGTCGCTCGTATTCGAGCATAAACTCAATGTATTGCGCTTTTAAGTTGGTATCCTTAGAAAATCGCCTCTCCATAACATAGAGCATGTTCAACGCCGCACCACGAGAGTCTCCGAACTCGACGGGTGTTTTGATAAAAGGTAAGCTAACTACATATCTACCTTCGAGATTAACATAATACGTTGAAAGAAAATGATTGTCAATATCTGCACTTACCTCACCTTCCGTGAGACATCCATGGGCAAGATTTTCAGGCTCAAAAAAGCGTTTTAAGAGCGCATCTAAATCAACAGTAGTATGGTAAACACTTAAAGCGGCTTCTTGTCTTAAAGAAATATTTCCCGCTATCACCCAGCCGAAGATGGTGTTCTTGGCGATAGGCGAACCCGAGGGATGTGCGATTTTTCCGTCCGCGAGAATATCAAAAAAAACGTCCGATCCCAACAAAACGTCGATTTTGTTTGTACAATAATATTTGGGGTCTGCTAACGACAAATTATTAAAATGAGAGAGGGTAGCACTTGAGATTTCAACAGTCGGAAGATCATTTATAAGCCTGGCCAAAACGAAGGCATGAACCGAAACAGACGAATTTGAGTCAAACCTCGACTTTCGAATTGTCCGAGACCGACTATAGGTATTTTAGCATGTAATCGCTTTAAGCCAAGACGTTGTACACACGCCTCTGAAATCATTGTTGCTTGCGACCCGGAATCAAGGAGAGCTCTACAGGGTTGATGTTCACCATTCACATCTTTAATCATAATTATTGCCGTCGGAAGCATAGGAAAACACCCGCGGCGTATTGGGGCTGAGCGAACAGAGACTGCGGATACGAAATCAGATGAAGAACTAGGTTGGCTTGAGCTCGCTACGGATTGCACAAAGGATGGTGGTATTCGGTCGACATGTAACATGGTATTGTGTTTTGAATTGCACGTTTTGCAATTAGAATATTTACACTCCAACAATGCATGTTTTGCACGAAGACAGTTAATGCAAATTCCGTTTGCCTTAACGAATTCACACCGAGCCGGCACTGTAAGATTTCGAAATTCCGCGCACTGATAGATGACATGTTTTTGTTGGCATTTAGGGCAAGATGAAAACGTAACATTTAAAACGCGTCTACCTACATCTTTCGTTTTAGCCTGATTTGTCAGGGTGCGTCCTGATTGCATTCTTGAAAGATTTAAGCTTTCGAGCTCATTTATTCGGTCTTTCAAAAACCTTATAAAGTCCGAGTAAGATTTGGTTTCTGTTTGTTTACTTGCGCGAATCCACAACATCTTGTTTTCCGAATCTAATTTTCGCGTTAATATATAACCGAGTAGTATGTCCCATGAATCAACCGAAAGATTCAAGGTACGAAGAGCATTAATATTCTCGATTGTCGTGCTAAACAGGCGTTTAATTTCTAATAATGAACCCATTTTGACCTCCGGTTGGTCAATGATGTTGTCCAAGTGCGCTACCATGATAAACTGCGGTTTACCAAAATGCTCACCCAGTACACTCCAGGCGACGTCAAAGTTGTTACTGCTACGAGGAAGATGACTAACGAGTGACAACGCGTGTCCTTTCAATCGCGACAGGAGAAATTCAAGTTTTTCGATACCTGGGACGCATTTCTTAGCTATCACTAAGGCCGTAAATAAGTCGCGAAATCTAACCCACTCATCGAATTTTCCGGAGAATTCTGGCAAAACTACTTTAGGTAGGCCGGACGACGTTTCCATATTCGTAATGTTAATTGGGCGTCGCGTGGTATCGGCAAGAGATTTCAATACGTCGTTAAACGAAGCCTGATTCTCCGTTAGAGCCTTAATGACTTTACTTAAATCAGTATTTGAATCAGACCGTAATTCAGATGCGTTTTGGTTGAGTGTCATTTCCGAAAGTTTTGCGTGGGCACTGTAAAATATCGATTCGAACTCGGCACGATATTGGGTTTCCTCGGACAAATGAGAGGTGTCTTCGATGGATTCTTCAATTTGATCTTGCAGGCGTTCGACGTCTTGCATATGTTGCTCTAACTTGGCTTGTCGCACCTTACATTCAGCCAGAGGAGAACCTGTGGTTTCAGTAAACCTTACGATCCGCGTTGCCTGGCCTTTAATAATGGCTCCTTTGCGCTTTAGAGCATCCATAATGAAAGATAAAGAATGTTTGTTGTTAGAGTTTGATTTTGCCTATTTTTTTTTTTTTTTTTTTTTTTTTTTTGTTATAATCTACACGCGCTCAAGGGATTATGAATACCCTTTAAATCTTTCAACACAGCGCGGGCGTGAAGGTGAGGTTAAGGAAGAGAAAGAATGATAGGAAAGATGTGATTTTATTTGCCGTACGCTATCACAAGGAACAAGGTTAATTATAAATTAATTGCAAGTTGTACCGTAAGCCGTATAAGCAATTTCGAACCAAGTGAACGATTTGGTTTGTTAACAAAATAGCACAACCAGGTGTTATATATAAGCGCTTATATAGCCAAGCACCTTTCTGTTTGTAACAGCATAAGAGAAATGGTATACAAGTTGCGCGAGGATTGAATTTGTGTGGACTGTAACTTCGTTATATGTACATATGTACTGCGGAGTACCACTACTCAACTTATAATAATAATAATAATAATAATAATAATAATAATAATAATAATAATAAGAATAATAATAATAATAATAATAATAATAATAATAATAATAATAATAATAATTTTTTTTTTTTTTTTTTTTCCTTTAGGGTTTCAGGAGAAATGCTTTATGGATGTCTTCTTGGCGTTGACCCTAGAAAATCCCCGTGTGCCGGACTCGGTATGGTATTCCCCATACCGGCTAAAACTCCTTATAACCCTTTCGGCTTCCACCCCCCGGAACCGCTCTTTGCATTACTTCAGGGGGATCTTGTGATTAACTTACGGGTTCAACTGTTTCCCGATCGTTTTCTTCTTCTCTTTTTTTTCTTCTGAGAATACCTTCGATGTACGCGCAGATTTTGTGCCACGTCAGGTCGCTGGTCAACATCTTATCCACTATGTTGTCTGGGCTTAGAGCTCCAATCTCTCTCTCTATGTTTGCACGTTGAGATTCCCATCTACTGCAAGCGAAGAAAGTGTGGTGTGCGTCGTCTGTTTCAGAATCACCGTACTGACAGGCTGGACTACTTGTTTTGCCGATCTTGTGAAGGAAGGCGTTGAAATATCCGTGTCCGGTGAGTAACTGGGTGACGTAATAGTTAACCTCACCGTGTTTGCGGTCATTCCATTTGCTCACTTCTCTGATCAGCCTCGCTGTCCAGCGTCCTCTCGTTTCCGAGTTCCAGCGCTCTTGCCACTTTTGTTTCGTGCGCTCCTTTGCCTGTGCGGTAGCCGCTTCCATTCCCATTTCCGCCTTTTTGTCGTAGACGTACTTCCTTTCAGCCGCTAGGAGATCGATGGGTGTCACTCCTGCGACTACAAGGACGGCTGGTTCCGAAACCGTTCGGTAAGAGCTAGCTACACGTAGAGCTCCACATCTTTGCACTGCCGCCATCTGTTTCCGGTACTTCTCTTGTTTTAGGGCATCTGCCCAGATTTCACTCCCGTAGAGAAGAATGGAGTGGGTTGTCGACATCAGCAACCTTCGCTTGCTGGCCGTTGGACCACCAACATTTGCCATCAATTTCCTCAGTGATGAAGTTATTTTCGATGCTCTTTCCGCAGCTGACTTTATCTGTTGCCAGTAGGTTAGCATTGTGTCGAGTCTCAAGCCCAGGTACTTCACTGTGACGTTGCTTCTTATCACTTCATGTCCGACGTGAAAGTCTATCTGCGTAGGGATCCTTTTTTTTGTCAGGAGGACTATCTCAGTTTTTTCTGTCGCCAGGCTTAGCCCGTGTTCACCCATCCATGTGTTTGCCCGTCGCATGACCTGGTTCAACTTTCTTTGCGCGCTTTCAGTGTTTCTTGCCGTTATCACCGCAGCTACGTCGTCTGCGTAGCTCACTAAAAAGGTGTCTTCAGGCATCTCCATGCAAAGGATGTCATCATAGGAGATGTTCCAAAGGTCTGGTCCTAGGATCGATCCCTGTGCTGCTCCTGATGTTATTTCCTTTCTTCGCGGACCTTCTGTGGTTTCGTACATCAGTTCTCGATCTCTGAGGTAGTCCTTCAACATTTGCAGTAGATATCCCGGGACCTGGAATCTATTTTCGAGCGCGGCCAATATGTCGCTTCACCTGGCCGAGTTAAAGGCATTTCGCACATCTAAGGTTGCCAGCAAAACAATCTTTCTAGAGTAGTGGTTTCCCTCTTGTGCGGTTTGGGCGGCGTTTACTACTTCTCTGATGGCTCCAATAGTGGATCGACCTTTTCTGAAGCCATACTGTCTTACTGATAAATCGCCAGCCATTTGTACTGCCACTATCAGCCGTTTTTTCAGCAGCCTTTCCATTAGATTCCCCACGGTATCCAGCATGCACAGGGGCCTATAAGCTGATGGGGAATCCGGATCTCCTTTGCCTTTGCTGATAAGCACTAAACGTTGTTTTTTCCAGGTTTTGGGGAAAACGCCTTCCACAAGACGGCTGTTGAACATGTTAAGTAGAAGGTGGGGACATATTTTAGCGGTCACTTTCAGCACTTCTGCAGGAATTCCGTCGGGGCCTGGAGCTTTTTTGTTCTGCAGTGACTGTACAGCTATATTCAACTCTTCTTCGCTAAACACTGGGATTTCCTCTCGTTGGACCGGTGTGTTGTCGGGTGGTCTGACTGGGTGAGTTGGGAAGAGTGCGTCCTTTGAGTCCTTTGAGCTCCGAGTTTCCGCATTACAATCTTATAACCAAGTCCCCAGGGGTCGTTGTTGACATCACGGCGAAGATCCTCCCACTTCTGCTTTTTGCTCGAGTTGATGGCCCTCCTGAGCTCGGATCTCTTAGTTTTGAATTCTAATAGGACATCCTCCATAGATTCGGTGTGTCTTCTTCTTCCCCTGGTAACTGTGAGTCGGAGTTGTAAACATCTCATGCGGAGCACCGCTATCTCCTCTGTCCACCAGTACACTGGAGCCTGTCTTTGATTGGAGCAGTTCTTTCTTGGCATAGAGGCATCACAAGCCAGACGTATAAATTGCGTCGTAGCCTCGGTTTTTGTTGCCGCAGATCCATCCATTTCAAGTACGGCATCTTTTCCATTTTCCATCACCGCAGTTAGGCGCTCTTCGTTAAGTTTATTGATGTTCCACCTCGGAATCCGCGTTCGGTTTCGGTTTGGAGTTTGTTGATTACCGTCCAGAGCAAAAACGATATATTGGTGGTCGCTGCCCGTGTAGTCTTCGATGACTCGCCAGGTTTGGATTCTTGCGGATGTGGGTCCTGTGGCGAAGGTTACGTCCGGTATGGTACCTTCACAGCCAGGTCTTCTGAAGGTAGGCGTGTTTCCAACGTTCGCTACGTTAAGACCGCGTCGGGCAGCCATTTCCAGTATTTGCCTTCCTCGTGAGTCCGTAGTTGGCATTCCCCATTTCTCCTTCAGTTTCGCAGATGAAATCTTCCAGGTCTTCAAGTTTTTGTCGATATTCATCTATTCTGTCATTTGGGCTTAGATAGGTACTGATTATAGTTAGGGTTTCGAGTTTTATCCAGACGAAACCTCTATTCGATCCTCTATCTTTGATAATAATATTTCTGCCTATGACCCATAGGGAAGCAGTTCCTAGCGAATCCGAGATCCACTTTTGTTCGTCCTTGTTGGTGTATTGCTCACTTATTATGATGATGTCTGCTCGCACTTCACCTACAAGTTTAATCAGGAGGTTATCAGCTGTTTGACTCCTGTGGACGTTCGCCTGCAGAATTATAGTCATTGACACTTTCCTGTCCCTGGTATGTGGTCGGTAGTTGCCGGGGGTGTTTCGAGGTTGGAACAGAGGCAACACTTTGGTGGCTCCTTGCAGTCCCTCTTTTTGTGGTCTTTGTTTCCGCAGTTAAAACAGAGGCCTTGATTCCTTCTGTCTGGTCCATTGCAGTTTGCTTGTAAGTGTCCGTAGCCGAAGCATTTGAAACACCTTGACACTTCTATCCTGCGCCGGATTTTACACTGATTCCATCCAACTTTTAGGACGGAGGTTTTCAATATTTCGTTACCGGTATGCTGGCTTATTTCCACAATCGCCATCTTCAGTGCTCTTTTGTTTTTTCCTGTCAGAAAGACTTTGACTTCTACCTCTGAGTTTTTCACTTTTTTTCGAATGGCTTCTTGCACTTCTTCTTCCGTGGTTAACTCGTCTAGGTCTCTTATTTCGATTGTTATTTTGGGTTCGGAGTTTCTAACAGTCGCTCTATCCCCGAGGATTTCTTGAAGCGATCTTCCAAATGCTGCTGTGTTTTTCGTCTTCGCACCCAGTTCTAGTAGAATATTTCCCGATATCGTCTGCCGGATTTGTTTTACCGTTGTTTCGGTGTCTTCAGGTTTCGCTTTCTGTCTAATTTCCCGAAGGATATCGATAAATCTTCTATCTCCATTTGGTTTGATGACTATGGCTTCAGTACGTGGTTTATGCTTTGGTCCCCTTGACTTTTTCTTCTTTTTTTTTAAATTTTTTCTTTGTGGTTCATCTTTTTTGCATGTACCATCCATTTTTCCTATGATCTTTATCTTGGTAGTCTCCTTTTGTTTTGGCGTTTCTGCACATTTTGCAACCAGAGCATAGGTTTGATTTGTCCTTCGAGCACGATTTTCATCATTTTTCTTCTTATTGCCAGTTGGAGAAATTTGTTGTTTTTCGTTTTTTTCACGAGTTGGAGATTTTTTGGACCTCTTATCCCGTTCCTTTTTTAGTGGACTGGAAGGTGGGCGTTTGGAAGTTTGTAATATGTTTATTTCAGGCCCTTCTTCCTGTCCCGTCTTAGGGGTCTCTTCTGCTGCGGTTGGTAAGATTGTTTTTTGTGCTCCTTTTGATATTCTGTGGTGCCATTTCATCTTATCCATTGCTTCTTCTAATTTTTCTATTCCGTTTTTGATGTCTTTGCTGACGTTCTTTTGTTTGTCACATGCCAGCTTCATATTTTTTAGTACTTGAAGGCAGTTCCTAATCTCTTGTACGAAGACATCTGCTTCTGCTCCCTTAGCGCTATTTCCTCGTGTTTCCACGTGATATACCAAGTCAATTATTTCGGCTTAGGTGCTTGGCGCTAATGTGATGCTCTGACCATCTGATGATTTAGCCTCCGACGGAGGCGTCCGTAGGATCTTTGATCCCCGCTTGAAAGGGTCGAATGCATCATTTTTTACTACTTGTAGCTGTACATCCCTTGGGAGCCAAGTGTGCCACTACCAAGGATGGGTTTTCAGTTATCTTGCAGTCGTTGTATATCGACGTCTCGGAGCGCGCTTGCTCACCCCTGACAGACGCCGGTACTGGGGATGCGACTCCCTGCACCGTAAAATTTCTCCTTATCACTTTTTTGTCCATATATGGTTTATTGTTTCTGTGTTCCTTCACATAGTTCCTTTTTTTTGGTCCGGGAGTGGTATTTTATTTCCCACTTACTTTGCATTTCTGCGAGAGCGCTCCTCTATCCCCCACCTGAGGACCCGCCCTCTAGGGGGAAGCAACAAACCCCCCGAGGGATAATGATAATAATAATAATAATAATTATAATAATAATAATATAATATAATAATAATAATAATAATAATAATAATAATAATAATAATAATAATAATAATAATAATAATAATAATAATAATAATAATAATAATAATAATAATAATAATAAATAATAATAATAATAATAATAATAATAATAATAATAATAATAATAATAATAATAATAATAATAATAATAATAATAATAATAATAATTCAATTCAATTCAATTTTATTTAATACTGTTTCATAATACACATTGTTGTTTACAGAAGATATCTGCGAAGCCTACGCAGGCTTTTCTGCAGAAAGTTGCATTCATACGTTATTATACAAAATAAGTAATCTTGAAAGAAAAAGTTAAGAATTTATATTTTACTTTATACAGAGCTAATGCTGGATGATGTATTTTTTCAGAAGTTTTTTTCTTAAATTATATCTATTAATGTTAAGGAGTTCTCTAGGAATTCTATTGAAAATACTTGGAACGATGACCGATAATTGTTGTCTGCCGAATGAGTTCTTAAAATTCGATATTTGCAAGAATCTCTTTGCTCTTCTTCTAGTATTGTATATATGATCAATTGACTGCTTATATCTTCCATCATTGTAGAATTCTTCAAGTATGTTTAGTTCAAAAAGCTGCTTTAGACTCAGGATACCAAGTTCCTTAAATATTTTGCCATAATCAGATTTTGTTATAAAGTTCGTACCATATCTTGCCCTTGCTAAGATTTTTACAATTCGATTTTGTAATTTTTGTATGGCTTCCAGATAAGTAGGTGTTGCATTTCCCCAAGCTAGTATACCATACCTTAGTACCGACTCAACCAATGAGAAATAAACCTGTTTAAGAACTGGGTAGCTGGTGTAGAAACTTAAATGGTGAAGAGCATAAGCTGCTTTACGTAGGCGATTGCATATATTTCGTATATGTATATCCCATTTAAAATGACTATCCAACTCTACTCCTAGGTATTTAAACTGTTGCACACTTCCTATGAATTTATCGCACTTGTCTTTGGTATTAAGGAACTCATTTGTCGGGTTTTGATGTTGGCATGTTGTTTCGTGGCATTTAATATTAATTTTGCTTTTCTGTATATGGGGAGGTCTGATATCCATTACTTTAGTTTTAGTAACGTTGATAATTAGTCCAAAATCGTGGCACCATCTGATTATTGAGTCAAATTCTTGTCGCATAGTTTTTGTTGCTACTTCCAGATCCTTATGGCTGACTATAATTGCCGTATCGTCTGCAAAGGCGAATCCAATACTATTTTTTAAGATTGAAAGTAGTTGGTTTGAGTATATAATAAACAGGAGTGGACCTAAAGTTGACCCTTGCGGAACACCGTATTTAAGCATTGTCATTTGGCTGTAAACATTTGAAATTTTCACAGTCATTCCTCTATTCTTCAGATAACTTTTGAACCACTCTAAAATATCTCCTCTTATTCCAATTTTCTCAAGCATTTCAAAGAGTTTTACATGTCTAAGTGTGTCAAATGCTTTTTTGAAGTCAATGAAGACCACCAGGCTGTGATGATTTTTGTTCAGACTTTCATTTACTAGGTTGGCGAATTCAGCCAGAAGTTTGTTTGTACTTTTGTTTTTGAGAAAGCCATATTGGTTTTTATTTATAATACTCTGCTTGTCAATATAATACTGCAGCCGATCTGCCATAACTTGTTCAAGTAACTTGTCTACAATTGGAAGGATGGAGATAGGTCTGTAGTTCAGGACATCATTTTTAGCACCGGTTTTGTAAATTGGTCGAACTATCGCTTTTTATAGACCTTCTGGCACACATGCTTCTTCAATGCTTAGATTGACAAGTCGTTCTAATGTTGGTGCTAGTATTTCAGCGTTTGCCTTAAGGTCCTTGGGTCGAATTCCATCTATCCCAGGTGATTTCTTTGTTTTTAAGTTCGAAAGTAGATTAATGATTTCCTCTTTAGCGACGGGCCTTATATAAATCGACTGTTCAGAAGAAGATACTTCGATGATGTCCCTCTCCTTGCATAATTTATGTACTTCTTCATTTATCCAAGGGCTTACCGTATTTCTCTTTTTCGTTTTTCGCTCGCATGTTGAATTATCGTATGAGTTAATGAAAACTTTAACTAAAGCTTCATAAAGACCATTTACTGTATTGTTGTTAGCAATGATATGATCCCAGTTTATATTTCTAATGCTTTCATTAACACGATCGTCTTTTATTAAATATGATGTATTTTGGTGGTCGTTATTAGTGATCTCATAGGATGAAAATCCACAAAACAACGTGAAATGGTCTGATATATTTGTCTCAACTACCGCTGCATACATTTTTTCATTTGACATTCGTACAAGGCAATGATCTATTCTTGTTTTACTGCCTTTTCGCAGATCAACTCTTGTATACGATTTTATAATATTAATTAAACCTTTTGAGGTATACATGTTAATATAGTTTATAACAGGTCTATTTTCGCTTTTTTCCAAATCAATGTTCATGTCACCGATTATAATTAGTTTTTTCCTTGGATTTATTTGGTCAATTTGTGCCTCCAATTCTTCAATAAATTTTGGTATGTTAAAACCCGGGGGGCGATATACCGCGATAACTGATAATTCATCATTATTACTTATTATTTCTATTTGTATGTTTTCATAATATTTGCTTTGTAGAATAGTTTTTTCAATTTTTAAGTCATATTTAGCAAAAATTGCAATTCCACCTCCTCTTGTCTCTGGTCTATTTAAGAACTCTGATTGGTAGCCATCTATTTGATAAAGATTGTTTTCGTAATCTTTAATATTGATTTCAACCAGTATAATAACTTTTATTTCTTCGAGAATTTGATTAAGATTAATTAAAAAATTATTCCAATTTTTTCTAACTGATCTTATATTAAGACACAAGAATGAGCAGTTCAAGTTACGCGCTAGTTCATAATTTTTTAATTCACTTATGTTATCAATCACCCTGTGCTTCAGATATATAAGATCATCTTGTACATTTTCGTTGTTTTTGTTCATTGGTATTGACATTTTATTAAGGTATTTTGATAATACATTTTTCTTTATACTATTTTGGAAACTTCATCTGCCGTGTCAATGCGAATAATACTACTTGTCTCGTTCTTTGTGGCTAATATTTTTCCATCCCGTGACCATACAAATTTCCATCCGCAATCTTTGGCACGATTTTTTGACAACCACATGATTTGCCTATTTGTATCAGTAATAATAATAATAATAATAATAATAGTAATAATAATAATAATAATAATAGTAATAATAATAATAATAATAATAATAATAATAATAATAATAATAATAATAATAATAATAATAATAATAATAATAATAATAATAATAATAATAATAATAATAATAATAATAATAATAATAATAATAATAATAATAATAATAATAATAATAATAATAATAATAATAATAATAATAATAATAATAATAATAATAATAATAATAATAATAATAATAATAATAATAATAATAATAATAATAATAATAATAATAATAATAATAATAATAATAATAATAATAATAATAATAATAATAATAATAATAATAATAATAATAATAATAATAATAATAATAATAATAATAATAATAATAATAATAATAATAATAATAATAATAATAATAATAATAATAATAATAATAATAATAATAACAATAATAATAATAATAATAATAATAATAATAATTTTTTTTTTTCCTTTAGGGTTTCAGGAGAAATGCTTTATGCACCATAAGGATGTCATCTTGGCGTTGCCCCTAGACAATCCCCGTGTGCCGGACTCGGTATGGTTTCCCCATACCGGCTAAACTCCTTATAACCCTTTCAGCTTCCACCCCCCCCCGGAACCGCTCTTTGCATTACTTCAGGGGGGTTGTTTATATTAACTTACGGGTTCAACTGTTTCCCGAGTGTTTTCCTCTTCTCTTTTTTTTCTTCTGAGAATATGTTCGATATAGATGCAGATTTTGTACCACGTCCGGTCGTTGGTCAACATCTTATCTACTATGTTATCTGGGCTGAGTGGTCCCATATCTCTTTCTATTTCTTCACGTTGGGCTTCCCATCTACTGCAAGCGAAGAAAGTGTGGTATGCATCGTCGGTTTCAGGGTCACCGTACTGGCAGGCTGGACTACTTGTTTTGCCGATCTTGTGAAGGAAGGCGTTGAAATATCCGTGTCCGGTGAGTAACTGGGTGACGTAATAGTTAACCTCACCGTGTTTCCGGTCATTCCATTTGCTCACTTCTCTGATCAGCCTCGCTGTCCAGCGTCCTCTCGTTTCCGAGTTCCAGCGCTCTTGCCACTTTTGTTTCGTGCGCTCCTTTGCCTGTTCGGTTGCCAATTTGACGCCGAGTTCCGCTTTTTTGTCGTGCACGTACTTCCTTTGTGCCGCCAGGAGATCGATGGGTGTCACACCTGCGATAACAAGGATGGCTGGTTCCGACACATTTCTGTATGAGCTTGCATCGCGTAGAGCTCCGCGTCTCTGTACTGCTGCCAGCTGCTTTCGATACTTATCCTGCCGAAGTGCGTCTGCCCAAATCTCGCATCCGTAGAGGAGAATGGCGTGCGTGGTTGACATCAGGAGTCTTCGCTTACTGGCCGTAGGCCCACCAACGTTTGCCATCAGCCTGCTCAGTGATGTGATCACTTTTGCTGCTCGTTCCACCGCATTTTTTATCTGGTGCCAGAAAGTGAGTTTTGTGTTAATAGTCACTCCCAGATAATTTACTGCGTCTTTGCTTGTAATGACTTCAGGGCCGACATGGAAATCTATTAGGGTAGGAATCCTCTTTTTTGTCAGAAGAACTATCTCCGTTTTTTCGGTAGCAAGACAGAGGCCGTGTTCATCCATCCAAAAATTTACCCGTCGCATGACCTGGTTTAGCTTCCTTTGCGCACTTTCGGTGTCTCTTGCCGTAATCACCGCGGCGATGTCATCTGCGTAACCTACCAGGAAAGTATCTTCTGGCATATCCATGCGAAGAATGCCATCATACGATATGGTCCAGAGGTCCGACCCCAAGATTGATCCTTGTGCTGCTACGGACGTGATCTGCTTACATCGCTGGCCTTCTGTTGTTTCGTAGACTAGCTCCCAGTCCTTGAGATAATCTTTCATCATCCGGAGGAGATAGGTTGGAATATTGAAAGTGTTTTCGAGCGCGTTCAGCATGTCACTCCATCTGGCTGAGTTGAATGCATTTTTGACGTCCAGAGTCGCTAGTAATACGATCCGCCTTGAGTAATGATTTCCCTGTTGGGCGATTTGGGTAGCCTTCACTACTTCGTCAATCGCCCCGATCGTAGAGTGGCCTTTTCTAAAACCATGCTGTCTTTCTGACAGATCTCCTGCTGTCTGTACTGCGACTGTGAGTCTTGGTCTAAGCATTTTTTCCAGAAGCTTTCCTGCAGTATTTAGCATACACAGAGGCCTATACGCAGATGGGGACTCCGGGTCTCCTTTTCCCTTTCCGATGAGTACTAAACGTTGAGTCTTCGAGCTCCTAAGAAAGACCCCTTCCTCCAGGCAGCTGTTGTACATTTTCAGCAGGAGTGGAGGGCATGTGCGGGCAGTTATTTTTAGCGCTTCCACCGGTATTCCATCCAATCCGGGTGCTCTTTTGCTGTGCATAGTTTTCACAGCTAAATTCAACTCTTCTTCACTGAACGATGGTATTTCCTGTCCTTGGGATAATGTGGTGTCGATTGGTCTGACAGGATGAGTTGGGAAGAGTGTGTCGACTATGTGCTCCATTTTTTCTATAATAATAATAATAATAATAATAATAATAATAATAATAATAATAATAATAATAATAATAATAATAATAATAATAATAATAATAATAATAATAATAATAATAATAATAATAATAATAATAATAATAATAATAATAATAATAATAATAATAATAATAATAATAATAATAATAATAATAATAATAATAATAATAATAATAATAATAATAATAATAATAATAATAATAATAATAATAATAATAATAATAATAATAATAATAATAATAATAATAATAATAATAATAATAATAATAATAATAATAATAATAATAATAATAATAATAATAATAATAATAATAATAATAATAATAATAATAATAATAATAATAATAATAATAATAATAATAATAATAATAATAATAATAATAATAATAATAATAATAATAATAATAATAATAATAATAATAATAATAATAATAATAATAATAATAATAATAATAATAATAATAATAATAATAATAATAATAATAATAATAATAATAATAATAATAATAATAATAATAATAATAATAATAATAATAATAATAATAATAATAATAATAATAATAATAATAATAATAATAATAATAATAATAATAATAATAATAATAATAATAATAATAATAATAATAATAATAATAATAATAATAATAATAATAATAATAATAATAATAATAATAATAATAATAATAATAATAATAATAATAATAATAATAATAATAATAATAATAATAATAATAATAATAATAATAATAATAATAATAATAATAATAATAATAATAATAATAATAATAATAATAATAATAATAATAATAATAATAATAATAATAATAATAATAATAATAATAATAATAATAATAATAATAATAATAATAATAATAATAATAATAATAATAATAATAATAATAATAATAATAATAATAATAATAATAATAATAATAATAATAATAATAATAATAATAATAATAATAATAATAATAATAATAATAATAATAATAATAATAATAATAATAATAATAATAATAATAATAATAATAATAATAATAATAATAATAATAATAATAATAATAATAATAATAATAATAATAATAATAATAATAATAATAATAATAATAATAATAATAATAATAATAATAATAATAATAATAATAATAATAATAATAATAATAATAATAATAATAATAATAATAATAATAATAATAATAATAATAATAATAATAATAATAATAAACTAAAGATTGAGGTAAAAGGGTTGACAAGAAGGATGGAAGAGTTAGAGAAGAGAGAAAAACGCGTAATGGAGATAGAGGAGAAGAAAATTCAAAAAGGAGTAAAAATAATAAGTGGGCGAGAGGAGACAGAAAATCTAATGGAGAAGATGAAAGAGATGGAAGCAAAGATAGAAAAACAGGAAAAAGAAAAAATAAAAAGGAATGTAATAATCAGAAACGCGCAGATACAAGGCACAATAAAAGAAACGGTAGAAAGCTTATTTATAAGCATAGGAGTGCGAGCAAGGATATGGGAAGTGAAGGAGGTCGGAAGGAGAGGCGCAGACAGGAAAGAGGGCATGATAGAGGTAAAGATGGAAACACTAGAGGGGAAAGCAGAGGTTATGAGAAAGAAAACGAGCCTAAAAGGAAGGAGGGAGAGAATTGAAGAGGACTTAACGTGGAAAGAAAGAAGAATGAAGTGGCTGATAAAGGAGAGAGCAGAGGAAGAGAAGAGAAAAGGGAAGTGGGTTAGGATAAGATATGGGAAACTGATAGTAAATGACGAGACATGGGTATGGGATGAGAAAATGGAGGTCATAAGGAAAATAATGACTAGAGATGAAGAACAGGATGGCCAATTGCAGAGAGAAAGCAGAAGTAGCCAAAAAGAAGGGGAAAGAGAAGTAGATAGGAGAACGGAGCCAAAAAACGGATAAGGGAAGAAGAAGAAAGAAATGAAATAAGTAGAGAAGAGGCGAAGGAAAGATGGAAGATTGGCTTCTGGAATGTGGCGGGGCTAGCAAATAAAGAAAAAGAGTTCTGGGAAGGGATCAAAGAATGGGAAGTTATAGTGTTGATAGAAACTTGGGTAGAGGAAAAGAACTGGGAAAAATGGAAAACAAAACTGCCAAAGGGGTATAAATGGACGAGACAGGGAGCAAAAAAGAAGAATAAGAAGGGAAGAGCGATGGGAGGTATGATGATGGGAATTAGAGAAGAAATGGCAATGGAGGGAGATGAGCATCAGGAACGGGAAGAGGGAATAATGAGCAGGAAAGTAAAAGCAGGGAAGGATGAATGGGTTATAGTAGCAACATACGTTAATAACGACATAGATAAGAAGTTGGAAAGCTTAAGAAGGTGGATGGAGAAGCAAGCAGATGAAGAAAGAGTGATAATAGGGGGGGACTTCAACGCAAGAACAGGGCTAGAGGGTGGAAGAGTGAGGGAGGTGGAAGATGAAGAGAATGGAAGGAGGTCAAAAGATAAGAAAGTGAACGCTGAAGGAAAAAAGTTAACGCAGATGATAGGAGAATTAGGGTGGGAAATTTTTAACGGGAATATAGAGGGGGACGAGGAGGGAGAGTTCACGTATACAGGAGGCAGAGGGGAGACAGTTATAGATTATGTATTGGGTGACGAGAGGACGAGAGACGGGATAGAAAGGATGGAAGTAGCAGATAGGGTGGAGTCGGATCATCACCCATTGGTGATCACGATGAAAAAAGGAAGAAGGAGAAAGAGAGAAAAAGGAAAGGAGGTCAAAAGAACAAAATCGGGAAGGTGGTCAGAGGAGATGAAACGGGAATACGAGAGAAGAATGCGAGGATTTAGACTGGAGGAGGGAGGAGAGGAAGCAGTTAAGGAGATAGGGGAGAGGATAAAGAGAGAGATTGATCGAAGTGAGGAGATAGGAGGGAGAGAAAGGAAACGGAAAATGAGAGGATGGTGGGATGCTGAGTGCAGAGATAAAAAAGGGGAAGTAAGAAAGGAGTTAAGGAGGTGGAGGAAAAATAGTGGGACGAAAGAAAAATACAGGGAGAAAAAAAGAGAATATCAAGTGATGTGTGAGAAAAAGAAACGGGCCGAGCAGGAAGAGTTGAAAAGAGAAATTACAGAGGCCAATACCGAAAACAAAGTGTGGGAAATAATAAATAGAGAAAGAAAGAAGAGAAAGATAATGGGGGAAGGTATAGAAGAAGAGGAATGGAAAAAATATTTTATGAGCTTATTTGGAGGGGTGGAAGGAAGAGTAAGAATGGGAATGGAGGGAAGAAGAAGAGCGGAAGAGGAGACTGATATCAGCAAAGAAGAAATAAGAAAGGTGGTGAGAAAACTCAAAGAAGGAAAAGCAACGGGAATAGATGAAATACCGAATGAGGCGTGGAGATATGGAGGAGAAAAAGGCATAGAGGTAGCTTGGGAAATATGCAGAAAAGTGTGGAGAGGAGACGGATGGCCAGAGGGGTGGAAAGAGGGGGTGATTGCACCAATAATAAAGAAAGGGGCGGGAACAAAGGTAGAGGAATACAGAGGAGTAACACTCATGCCATCGTTATATAAAATATACACTGCGGTTTTAGCGAAGAGGCTAGAGGAAGAAGCGGAGGAAAAAGGGATGATACCACCGAATCAAACGGGGTTCAGAAGAGGAGTAGGGACGATAGACAATATATATGTGTTGAACTATGTGGTGAACAGAGAGGTTGCAGAGGAGAAAGGCAAGCTAGTGGCACTATTTATAGATTTAAAAGCGGCGTTTGACTCAGTGGATAGAAAAATTATGATAGATGCATTGGTGGAACGAGGAGTAAGAGAAGGGCTTAGGGAGAGAGTTAGGGAGGTTTACGAAGAAACGAAGAGCAGAGTGAAAGCGGGAGTAGCGATGGGGGGAACATTTTGGACATGAAAAGGAGTAAGACAAGGCTGCCCGATGAGTCCAATACTGTTTAACTTATTGACGGCAGATATGGAAGACGAACTGGCCGAGGGGAGATTGGGAGGGGTAAAAGTGAGAGGAAAAAGAATTTGCTCGCTGGCATACGCAGATGATGTGGTAGTATTGGCGAAAAACGAAGAAGAGATGCAATTTATGATAAGGATACTGGAAAAATATTTCGAGAAGAAAAAACTAGAGGTAAACGTTGGAAAGACGAAAGTGATGAGGTTTAGAAAAGGAGGAGGGAGGAATAAAACAGTAGATTGGAGATGGAGGGGAAAGCAAATAGAGGAAGTAAGGTAGTTTAAATACCTGGGCTATGTGTTCAAAAAGAATGGAGGGCAGGAGGCACATATAAAGGACAGAGCAAAAAAGGCAGCAGCGGTCATGAAGGAAGCATGGGGGATTGGAAGGAGAAAATTCGAGAGGGTATGGGAGAGGAAGATGTGGCTTTTTGACACCCTGGTATGGACGGTGATGGGGTATGGAGCGGAAATATGGGGATGGGAGGAGAGAAAAGAAATTGAAACAACGCAAGAGAGGTACCTCAAATGGACACTAGGTGTAGAATGGCAAACTCCAGGATACATGGTGAGAGAAGAAACAAAAAGAGACAAGATAAGGATAAGAGCAGGGAGAAGGGCATGGAAATATGAAGAGAAGTTAACAGATGGAAAGGGAAGTGAAATAGCGAGGGAATGTCTACAGGAGATGAAAGAGAGAGGGAGAGATGGACAAGTGAGATTATCAAGATGGGAACAGGGTAGGCAAGAAATGAGGGGAAGGGAGGGAAGAGATGATAGTGCGACTGGATACGAGGGAGTGGAAAGAGAAGACAGAATAGAACAGGAGAAGGAAAGGCGGGAACAAATAAAGG
>OU343160.1:136581212-136583502 GCA_910595825.1 Philhelius pedissequus
ATGACTAGAGATGAAGAACAGGATGGCCAATTGCAGAGAGAAAGCAGAAGTAGCCAAAAAGAAGGGGAAAGAGAAGTAGATAGGAGAACGGAGCCAAAAAACGGATAAGGGAAGAAGAAGAAAGAAATGAAATAAGTAGAGAAGAGGCGAAGGAAAGATGGAAGATTGGCTTCTGGAATGTGGCGGGGCTAGCAAATAAAGAAAAAGAGTTCTGGGAAGGGATCAAAGAATGGGAAGTTATAGTGTTGATAGAAACTTGGGTAGAGGAAAAGAACTAGGAAAAATGGAAAACAAAACTGCCAAAGGGGTATAAATGGACGAGACAGGGAGCAAAAAAGAAGAATAAGAAGGGAAGAGCGATGGGAGGTATGATGATGGGAATTAGAGAAGAAATGGCAATGGAGGGAGATGAGCATCAGGAACGGGAAGAGGGAATAATGAGCAGGAAAGTAAAAGCAGGGAAGGATGAATGGGTTATAGTAGCAACATACGTTAATAACGACATAGATAAGAAGTTGGAAAGCTTAAGAAGGTGGATGGAGAAGCAAGCAGATGAAGAAAGAGTGATAATAGGGGGGGACTTCAACGCAAGAACAGGGCTAGAGGGTGGAAGAGTGAGGGAGGTGGAAGATGAAGAGAATGGAAGGAGGTCAAAAGATAAGAAAGTGAACGCTGAAGGAAAAAAGTTAACGCAGATGATAGGAGAATTAGGGTGGGAAATTTTTAACGGGAATATAGAGGGGGACGAGGAGGGAGAGTTCACGTATACAGGAGGCAGAGGGGAGACAGTTATAGATTATGTATTGGGTGACGAGAGGACGAGAGACGGGATAGAAAAGATGGAAGTAGCAGATAGGGTGGAGTCGGATCATCACCCATTGGTGATCACGATGAAAAAAGGAAGAAGGAGAAAGAGAGAAAAAGGAAAGGAGGTCAAAAGAACAAAATCGGGAAGGTGGTCAGAGGAGATGAAACGGGAATACGAGAGAAGAATGCGAGGATTTAGACTGGAGGAGGGAGGAGAGGAAGCAGTTAAGGAGATAGGGGAGAGGATAAAGAGAGAGATTGATCGAAGTGAGGAGATAGGGGGGAGAGAAAGGAAACGGAAAATGAGAGGATGGTGGGATGCTGAGTGCAGAGATAAAAAAGGGGAAGTAAGAAAGGAGTTAAGGAGGTGGAGGAAAAATAGTGGGACGAAAGAAAAATACAGGGAGAAAAAAAGAGAATATCAAGTGATGTGTGAGAAAAAGAAACGGGCAGAGCAGGAAGAGTTGAAAAGAGAAATTACAGAGGCCAATACCGAAAACAAAGTGTGGGAAATAATAAATAGAGAAAGAAAGAAGAGAAAGATAATGGGGGAAGGTATAGAAGAAGAGGAATGGAAAAAATATTTTATGAGCTTATTTGGAGGGGTGGAAGGAAGAGTAAGAATGGGAATGGAGGGAAGAAGAAGAGCGGAAGAGGAGACTGATATCAGCAAAGAAGAAATAAGAAAGGTGGTGAGAAAACTCAAAGAAGGAAAAGCAACGGGAATAGATGAAATACCGAATGAGGCGTGGAGATATGGAGGAGAAAAAGGCATAGAGGTAGCTTGGGAAATATGCAGAAAAGTGTGGAGAGGAGACGGATGGCCAGAGGGGTGGAAAGAGGGGGTGATTGCACCAATAATAAAGAAAGGGGCGGGAACAAAGGTAGAGGAATACAGAGGAGTAACACTCATGCCATCGTTATATAAAATATACACTGCGGTTTTAGCGAAGAGGCTAGAGGAAGAAGCGGAGGAAAAAGGGATGATACCACCGAATCAAACGGGGTTCAGAAGAGGAGTAGGGACGATAGACAATATATATGTGTTGAACTATGTGGTGAACAGAGAGGTTGCAGAGGAGAAAGGCAAGCTAGTGGCACTATTTATAGATTTAAAAGCGGCGTTTGACTCAGTGGATAGAAAAATTATGATAGATGCATTGGTGGAACGAGGAGTAAGAGAAGGGCTTAGGGAGAGAGTTAGGGAGGTTTACGATGAAACGAAGAGCAGAGTGAAAGCGGGAGTAGCAATGGGGGGAACAGTTTGGACGGGAAAAGGAATAAGACAAGGCTGCCCGATGAGTCCAATACTGTTTAACTTATTGACGGCAGATATGGAAGACGAACTGGCCGAGGGGAGATTGGGAGGGGTAAAAGTGAGAGGAAAAAGAATTTGCTCGCTGGCATACGCAGATGATGTGGTAGTATTGGCGAAAAACGAAGAAGAGATGCAATTTATGATAAGGATACTGGAAAAATATTT
>OU343160.1:136583702-136766027 GCA_910595825.1 Philhelius pedissequus
ATGTCTCCAAGCGCTATACTCTAGAAACGCTTTATATTATTAACAACAAAAACAATATGAATCGTAAACAAGACAGCCAGAACATTTCATCGGTTTACTGCTCTTTGGTGACTAAGCACAATCCGTGATAATTTAAAGCCGACTAAACTTCAATCGAAGTGTTTTCTTATATCATACATTTTTTTTTAAACATTGCTTTATATTTGTTTTTCATTGTATTATTTATGTTTATCTGTAATACGTACTAAATGTAAGTTTGCCAACATTTTACACTAAATGTTCTTATGTGTATAATATGTTCATTTTATTTTTGTTAATAAAAGATCCCCTGAAGAAGACGGCACCCACCGTCGAAACGTCGGGAAAGGAAATGAAATTGTTTCATTAAAAAAACTTTACGACCAAAACAGCCAAAAGAGATATATTTAAATCTCGACCACCTATAATATTATTATTATTATTATTATTATTATTATTATTATTATTATTATTATTAGTATTATTATTATTTTGTATATATAATCTTGTAATTTTTGTTATCAAATATTGGCTTAAATGCATGCGCAATAATTTTGAAGTTTGAAGTAGTAGTAGCAAGAGAGAGCAACCGCATGTATTTAGTATTCTACCCCACAGGGTGATGTGGAAAAGAAAACATATATTTATCTAGAGTACCACAACTTAAAAAAAATGGAAAAATTCACCAAAAATTATAATTTTGAATAAAAAAAACAAGATAAGTTAACCTATTAAAGAAACAAATTCTAGAAGACGACCGTATGCAATATGCAATTGTAAAATTTCCTTTCCGTTGTTTCCATTTTTAAAATGGCTTAAGCAAATTTTAGATTTTGAATAAAATATGCATGATCATTTCTTTTGCACATTGTACCATAGGAATACTAAGGTACATAGGTGTTTGTTTCATCCGGGCTTGCGAAATAAAGACATTATTGTGTGTGAGTAAGTATGAAGCTAGACTGCTATATACCAAATCATTATGAAATAGTTTTCCTATTATGTAAGTATCTACCTAAAAGCATCGATTTGCAATTTTTGTCAATTGTTTATCTCCTAACAAAATAATATATAAATCATCAAAAAAAATGATGGTTGCTAAAAATGTAAAATTTACTTTATTTATGATAAAATACTCACGCTTAATAATATCTGTGTTGCCGAAGCATCAACCAAAATTAGTATAAGCAATTTTTTGATTAAGATTAAGCAAAAATGTAAAGTAGAGTAAGAATAAAGAATGAAAACAATGCAAGAAAAATGCAGGTGGGCATTGAAATTTGCATGAGTTGCATAAGTATGTAGACTAGTTTTATGATATACAACAAGGTAACTGGGTCAATAAAGTATTCAGATCTTCAGCTCTTCAGTGGAAGCAAAAATAATTTTGGATTTTAAAACTTCAAATTCACAATCATACAACTATCTCTCAAAAAAACTCACTGTACCAACTAAATATGTATGGTATTCGCATAAAATGTATAATTAGACTTAATTTAAAACATTTTTTTTGGTAAAATTAAATAACAATCGATATATATAATTACCTAAATTTTTAATTTTTATTTATAACTTATTCGTTTTTAATATAAGTATACCTAGGTAATAAGAAATAAACATAGGTATACCTACCTACCTATACCTAATGCCGAAAATTCATGTTTTGCATAAGGAAACCAAGTTGAACCAATTTATATATGTATGTATCTATTTAAAGTAATGTAATATAAATTATGTACAGTCAAACTTCCATAACTCGAACCAATACTTGCCAAAAAAAAATTCAAGCTATCAAGACTTCGAGATATTTAGTAAAACAGAAAATTAATATAAATTACGTAATATTTATTAGCGATTAAAAAAAGTACAGTTGCTGTGATTATTTAAAATATTCTGTTATACTTGACTGACGAAATGGATTTGCTACAGTTGAAGAAAACGCAAATAATAATATATTTTAGTTTTTGTTTTTGTGGACTGTTTGCAATAAAGCCAAATTGAAGATTTTTATGACCTGTAGTCCAAAATGCGTTTCGATTGTTGGGCTAATCAGTTAGATGCTATCGTACCGTGGATTTGGTATATTAAATAGCCACATCTTTTTTTCTTGACCCACTATTAATTTAAATTTATCTTCAAACGATGGTCTTAATGTTCGTTTAACTTCATGTCCACGTTAGCTTTACTTTTCATAGAAACTTCACACTGTCCGTTTCTTTTCACTTTTTATCTCGTCTTTTTTTATTTTTTTAAAATAAGACTTTGAATTCGTATTATAACACATACGTATATCAACCTAATAATGTGTGTTCTAATACCGGGACATGGCAGATTTTACTCACACTTCACGGAATCACAATTTTCAACGCACACATATGTATACAAGGTCATAGAACATACAAACACACTGCCCAAAAACGCAATGCATTATGAAAGGAATTTGTAAAAATGCAAAGAATTTGATAATTTCCCTAAAAAATTCAGCTTATCGAAAGTGACGCCAAATAATTATCTTCGAGTTCAAATAAAAATTACACGTACATTTCAGACTTCGCGCTATTTCCAACCAATTTCATTCGAGTTATCAAATTTTCGAGTTATCAAAGTTAGACTTATCGAAGTTCGACTCTATATATATATTAGGAGGAATCAGGAAGCAATGTTTTGAAAATAAGACCTACCATTATATTGGGGGCCCTGCATCGTGCCTGATCGGGAAACTATTGATTGCCCGGAACCTAGTCTGGGCCAGTAGCGCAACAATCAGTCACGGTGAAGTACTTGTTTTACCTCCTTGTGGTGGTCCCTGGGTAACTATATGCATATACCTATATACGTAAGTAGGCTAAAATTACAAGTGCGAAAGGCCTAGCTCTCTAGGATATGTTACGGAGGTTAGCATTCTTCCTAACTGAAATCAATTCCGCTAACGAAACCGGCACTACGTCTCGGATAAGGAATGATAACACGTTGATGACTTTTGGCTATTGTAGCCGGACAAAGATTGGTTTCTGGAATGTTAAGACGCTTCTTGACAACGGAAGTGAAGGTCCTCAAAATGCCAGATTCCTACAATTAGAGAAAGAATTCATGCGGTATAAGATGGACATCTTAGGGATCAGTGAAGTTAGATGGTGGGCCTCGGGGAATTTTAAGTCTCCAACTTTAAGTCTCCGCAAAGGCAACAGGGAGTTCTCGTGAATCTGGGGTTGGATTGCTGCTTTCCAAAACAGTTCCCAAGAGCTTAATTTCCTGAGAGCCTTTGGATGAGGGGATCCTAAAAGCTAGGTTCCGGACTAGAGTACGTCGAGTCACCATCATACAGTGTTGCGCCCCAAAAGAGCTCTCTCCTGTCGAGGAGAAGGAAGCTTTTTATAACCGGCTGAGTGCTGCTTATGATAGTACACCTCGTGGAGACATTATAGTGGTAATGGAAGACTTAAATGCCAAGGTTGGCAATGACAATGATGGGCTCAGGCATGTTATGGGAAAGCATGGTGTTGGTGACCGAAACGACAATTGCGAAGGATTTGTCGACTTCTGTAACGTCAGCTGCCTTGTAATAGGTGGGACCATGTTTGAGAACAAGACGTATCACGAAGTCAGTTGGGTGTCGTCGGATAGACAAGCAACTTCCAACCAAATTGACCACTTCGCGATCAGTCGGTGAACAGGTGCAGACATGGGAATGGCCAGGGACCACCATTTAATGGTTGCTGCCGTAAGATTCCGCACAGCTGCAGTTCGAAGATCCCAAGGAAACACGAATGCCCAAGTTCAATACTGATAGACTTAAGAATCCCACCGTTCACGAACAACTAGGGAACCACGTTTCACAAGGATTGAGAGCAATCAGTAGCACGGAACCCACATGTATCGAAAACCATTGGTGTGCTGTGAAAAATGTTTTTATATCCGGTGCTGAAAGTATAGTCGGTCGGTCGCAAAGAGGAAGCAGTGCCTGGCTTACCGAAGAAACTTGGACTAAGATCGAAGAAAGAAAACAGATCAAAGCTCGCATTGCAACAAGTCCAGCAGCAGGGAGAAATGAGCTAGAGTCTGCGTATCGCATGAAGATGAGAGAAGTTCACCGTAGCGTGCGACGTGATAAGGGTAACTACATTAACGCATTGGCAACAGAAGCAGAAGTGGCCGCAATCTGGTGTGACATTAGGACCGTTTACAGAATTACTAAAGAGTTTACAGATGTCTGAAGCTCTTAGCAACACCTCGTAAAAGATATAGACGGGCCGCTACTAGTTTCGGATAAGGACAAGCTCTAAAGGTGGAAGGAGCACTTTTCTGTGGTTTTAAACCGCGATTTCTACAGTGAAGGTATTCCAAAACGCAATGACCTGTCCGTATAAGCGAATTTCCGACTACAAACCGTATCCCCCGGTAGACAAGATATCTTAGCCGCAATCAGAGCACTGAAGAACAACAAAGCAGTTGGACTTGACAGTATTCCCACCAAGCTCTTACAAGCAGCGCCAACAACATCGAGTGAGCTCCTGCACATACTCATTGAGAGAGCTTGGGAAACAGAGAGTTTTCCTTAGGAATGGAAAAAGGGAATGATTGTGAAGCTCCCAAAGAAAGTGACCTTACGCAGTGCGAAAACTGGAGAGGAATTTGCGTGCTACCTGCAGTAGTCAAAGAAATAGCAAGCGACCACCTCGAAGAAACACTTGACGCCCACCAAGCAGGATTCCGCTCCGGATCTTCATGTGTGGACCACATCAACACATTTCGAATCATCATCGAACAGTCTCTTGAATACCGATCACCACTTCACCTGCTGTTCGTCGACTTTGAAAAGACGTTTGACAGTGTTAATAGAAAATTTATCTGGCTTGCTTTGCACTGGAGGCGAATCCCGGATAAATTGATTGCTATTATTAGGACTAAGTATGATGGATCCAAATGTCACGTGCTGCATAAAGGAAGGTTGTCAGAGGAGTTTGAAATCGAAAGTGGAGTTAGACAGGGTTGTATACTGTCACCATTACTATTCTTGTTGGTGACAAGTGATGTACTGCATGCAGCTCAAACATTCCTCAAACATATGGACTACGCGGACGACGTATGTTTACTCTCTCATAGGATCATGGATCTCCATCAAATGACAATAAGTTTGGAGAGAGAAGCTAAAACCATCGGACTTATGATCAATACGCCAAAAACAAGATTTTGAAGTGCAATCTGAATGCTTCTTGTCTCACTTACCAATTGCTGTCCCTTTTAAAATATGTGAAAGTATTTTAACAGAGCATTAAGTAGTTTTGCCCACCATAAAGTGGAAATCAAATTACATTGAACAGTATCAGACCTCTTTAGACCGAGGAATACAAAACCTACAAGAGAGCATAACAGATGATATATCCGAAACATATTTAACCCTTCAGGAAGCGATAAGAGAGGCAGCGTCTAATATGACACCTCAACCTAAGAGATACTCTAATCCTTGGTTAGATGGAGAACGTTTAATACACAGAAAAAGATGCTATAGAACGCTAAATCTTTTTAGGCATACAAACTCGGAATTTTTCAAAGTTCTGTAACTAGAATATAACAGAAGATATAAAAACTTGTGTATGCAAAAAAAGAACAATATTTTAATAATCTCGCTTAGATGCTAAACACCTGCAAAAACTCTAAGCATTTTTGGATAAACGTTAGGAAGATAGCTGGATTGACAATTTTATCAAAGGTCTCTGTTGATTTGGATAGTCTGGCAATACAGTTTTCAACGCTGTTGCAAGAAGACTCGGATCAGATCACTTTCCAATATGTAATGCCTCATATTATTGTAGAAAAGTTGGATAGGCAAATCGAAACTCAAGAAATAAACAGTGCGCTGTTACAAGAAACAATAAAGCTGCAGGTGAGGATGGCATCCCTGTTGAGTTTTTCAAATATGCCCCAGAATCATTTATTGAAAAGGTGAAAAATGTTTTCAATCAGATGTACGACCGATGTGAAACCACGGAAAACTTTAACAAAGCCCTAATTTTTCCCATATTTAAAAAAGGTGATAGACCGATTCCTGAAAACTATAGAGGCATATGTTTTTTAAATTCAGGAAGAAAATTATTTGCTGATATTTTGAATTGCAGATTGGTACGATGGGTTGAAATAAATAAGCGATTCCGAGCTGGATATTCAACGTTGGATCAAATTTTTGTGCTGACATATGTTGCCAGGCATTTTATTGATAACAAAAAGAAATTGTATTCAGTTTCAAAGCCGCCTTTGATAAAATTAACCGGAAAAGCTTAATATACAAGCATATATCTCATATAAATTTGTCCAAAAGTATGCAGAAATCCTACAGAGCACATGTGGTCAAGTATTTAGTGAAGGCAACAAATCGCAAATCTTCAATACCACTGTTGGAGTACCACAAGGATGTATATTAAGCCCACTTATCTTTGCCCTATTTATGGAAGACTTGGTCAATTATTTATCCGGAGTAGTCACTTATACAGGAATTTTGATCAAAGTTTTTTATACTAATGACCTCGTCCTACTGGCGGAAACTCCACATGCGTTACAGCTAATGATAAACCAACTGGCAAAATACTGTAAATTATGGGATATCAACATAAATTTAGGGAAGACAAAAACTATTATCTTCGGAAAGTCGCGAGTGCACCTTGCTACGGAACGAAGGACTCTCAACAACGAACCAATAGAAACTGTTACTGAGTTCAAATACCTAGGGGTAACTATGTCGTCGAATTTATGGATCACCAGCCACATTAAGGAGAAATGCACTAATGCAAAAGTAGCCATGAATTCAATGTGAGGCAAGTTCTTTGGAGTCTCAAAAATCAATAACGCAGTTAAATATAAGGTATTTATCGCTGTAGTAAATTCTTTCTTATGTTACGGAAAGGAAATTTTTGGATATTTAGAAATCGAAGAATTTGAAAAGCTGTAACTTTATTTTTTCAAGAGACTGTTTAAGCTTCCAATAAATGTACAAACATACGCTATTTATGTGGAGTCAGGTATAGAAAACATATTTACAAGGATTTTAAAAGCGTGCTGCGACTATATTTTAAGGAAAAGGATGGAGGAAGACTCTAACCTACAGAAAAGGATCATGTTAAAATTATTCCACACAAGAACTGGATTATTTGCAGAAATATATCGTTTAGAGGATGTGCATCATGTTACATTGAATCTGGAAGAGAGTAGAATGGAGGAATGGAGGGATAACCTGTACAAGTTAATAGCAACGATAGACGAAATTATGTATTTGAGTAATCGAGCTAGAGCAACCTTATCCCAAACACGTGGAACGTATAAGAACCTGTCTCATTCCTTAGGTGCTGCAAACCCCTTTCAAATCCAAATGTCAGCTGATGACATAAGTTATATATTTCGACCGAGAACGGAGATGCTGAACCTGAATTTCATGCCATACAGATCGGATCTACCTATTTTTTATAATCTATGCAACCTCAACGAAAAGGAAGACATCTTTCACTTCTTAGGAAAATGTCCTTTTCTAAGTGAATTCCGGCGGATATATTTTTCGAAAAACACACTTACTATAAGTGATACATATGAAGTCCTGAATGGGTTGTACGGTTGGAAAAAAACTTGCAAGTTACTGTAAAGACTTATAGAAACAGTTTTATATAAACAAATCTAAAACAATAACATTTGTACGAATTTCAATTTAATTTATTATATTTTGTAATAATAATTATATAAACATAAAATATTAGTCACTTTCCTTTTAACTTTTTAAAGTCTTAGTTGCGAAACGTTCAATCTGGCAGACGGCAACCATGCCATGTCATACTTATTTCTTTTATAACCTTAATTGTAAAACTAAATTTGATTTGAAATAAAAATAATAAGAATAATAATAACAAAAAGGATCAGCCTTGGAACTTCATCATCTACACAAATAGATATTTCTGGACAACTACGAATAGTAGAGATGGTACAGAGTTTTAAATATCTTGGAAGTATTGTCTCTACTGATGGCAAGACCGAACAAGATATAACAAGTCAAATCAGGAAAGCTAAGGCTGCATTCGGAATGCTGTCCAAAATATGGAGAAAGAACTCTATAAGCCTTAAGACCAAGCTACGACTGTTCCACTCCAATGTTGAGTCCGTGCTTCTGTATGGGTGCAGCACATTAACACCCGCTGTCATAAAAAAGCTGCAAACATTCGTGAATAGATGTCTGCGAAATATATTGAGAATTTCCTGGCCAAACCATATCTCCAATGATGAACTTCATGTGAGGACAGGTCAGGAACCCATCGACTCTATAATACGAAAACGAAAGTGGCAGTGGATTGGACATACGCTTCGAAAAGGTCAAGAGTGCATTGCAAGTCAGGCGATGCAATGGAACCCCCTCACGCAGCGAGGTAGACGTGTGGGTCGACCTATAAGTACTTGGCGAAGGACGGTCGAAGAGGAATCAGCACTACTGGGGAAGAGTTGGAGAGACCTGAAGTACATCTCCCGAAACCGTACATGATGGCGCGTAGGAGTAGTGGAGACCCTATGCGCCGCAAGGGCAACCTCACGAACAAAACAGGTCCGAGGACATAAGTAAGTAAGTAATTATATTGTAGGTACCTACATAAATATATAAAACAAAATATTTTGTCTATCCTTTAATTGCCAATTTTTCATAACAAAAAACAACCTGCCGCACCAAACACATTGATACATACATTATGTATACCTACCCAGTAGGAAATTTCAAAAAATTCATGCATGAATCACCAACTTTTTCATCAATGAGTGGAAGCTACACCCCATGAATTTGGTATGAAAACATCGATGACTTTAACATGGGGCTGTCATAGGAGTTCACCAAGTGATTTTCGGGTGAAGAGCCATTTGAGAATGTCAACTGTGTAGACGTGTTTTTATTTTGCTCCTTTTAAATTAAGAGTAATTCTATAATCCGGCAACCATATAATACTAGTTGTAATTAAGTTCTTAAATAAAATCGTGTATTTTCCACATTTGGAGTGCTAAAGTGTATTTTGTTTTACTTTATTTACCAAACGAGTAAAAATTAAAAAAGAAAACTAAAATTCTATTTGAAAACTTTAACAATAATACTCTCTTTCAAATAATATACTATAATCAGCAAGTGAATATACTAGAGCGGAGCGTAAGGCCAAGGAAAATGGGGTAAACTGGTCGCCTGCACTCAGTAACACAACTACATCTGTTATCCCCGCAACCATAAAAACTACAAAGAACAAAAATAGGTCTGATCTGAACAGGGAGGCAAAGGGCAGAGCACTAATACTACGAAGTCTTCTTTGTCATTTTGCTCTCCAGCTCTCAACATCCAAAACAACTCGTGCCTAAATACACCTGCATTGGTAGATCTTGAGTCATCTCTGTCATCTAAATTCTCCGAGCTTATCTCCGAGCTTAAAGCAAAGCTAAATAATCTAATCAGTGAGTCCATAGCCACTTTTGACGACCGGCTAAAGAAATGCGAGAATGAAGTAATGGTGCTGAAGGAGGAAAACAATAAAGGCAGAGAGGAGCTTGCTGATTTTCAACGCCAACAATGTTTTTCTGATGTTATAGTGAGAGGTATTCCTTATACACAAAATGAGAATTCAATTGATATTGCAAAAAATCTTGCCGTTGCCCTACGTTATGAACATCCCCACATCGATGCTTTTCGTCTGAGATCTAATTTGCATACTACCAACAACAACAACCACAAAAACAGCAAAAGTGATTGCCCATTACTTATTCGCTTTTCATCCCATGTTGAACAACGTGCATTCTTTTCTGCATTTTACAAAAACAAAGGCCCTACTCTTGCCAAACTAGATAACAATCAAAGTCCACGTGATGGTGAGCACAATGACGAGCTTAAAACGTCCCATCGAATTTATAACGAAAGCCTTACCGCGTAAAGAAGGTTTGTTATTACCTGTAAAAACGAGAAATGTTTTTGTGTATGTGAAGAAAAATGATGAAGATTTGTTGCGAGTTTGATTATACCACGGGGGCGTCTTCGGTGTTGGTAAAGAGCAGCGGCACGCTTGCTTATTGCACGGCTAAGCTCGAAGGGTTGGGGTGGTTCTTACTCTTTACCGTCACACCTCATACTCAGCAAACAAAAATTCGTGCCTTTGTATAAGGGATATTGGAAAGGAAGATGGCGAGGATGGGAAGATAAGGAACTGGGAGCGAAATGATATGGATTGTACAAACCTTGATACCTATGCCACCGTATTGAAGAAAGGGTGGGATTATCCCCGAAGCTCTCAGTGGGAAAAAAAATCATAATTATTTTATTTGTATTACTTAAGCTAACCTATACACTAAGCCCTAAAGATCTAAATACTATATGTACGCATATTTATACATATGCCTAAATATACATACATTTATGTATAATTCAAATACACATATATGTATATAAAAAACTAATTCTAATCCTAAATCTAAACCCTAAAACTAATAACAAATAAAAGCTTTCCTCCACCAAAATCCCCAAAAAACGTCCCACCGTCTCCACAACACAGTGGTTCGCCGAGATCACAGTCGACATTGCCCGATGTTGCTGACAAAAGTTAGGCCGACCCCCCCCCCTTTGTATCAAAGTAAGATACAACCATTTGTTGTCTTCATGGCCAGATGTAGAGAAGACAACCCCTAAAGTAACTTCCGGTCACAGCTTACATTGTAAGAGAGTTTAGTCAGATAGTATCATGGATAGTATCGAAGTGTATCGTAACAGTATGTTAGTATTTAAGTCAGTGTTAAAGTTTGTTTGTAAGCTAGTAGGTATTCCAGTACGCCGGTAAATCAGTAGGTAAGTATGTAGGTAGTTAAATAGGTAAATAAGTAATTAGGTAGGCAAGTATGCAGATAAGTTAGTAAGTAAACATGTAGAAAAGTAGGTAGGTAAGTATATAGGTAAGTATGTAAGTCGATATGTTCGTAAATATGTATGAATCTCAGTACGTTCGATTGTCATATCAATGCATGTCAAGTCCTTCGAATGTAAGTTTATTCGTTCTCTTCTTGTCGAGTAATTACGTTATCAGTTTTGTCTGTATCGTTCTGTCTGTATTGTCCTCATCATTCTCTCAATCGCTGGCCCAGCTGATACCTCACACACCTTAAGTATTAGTTTAGTACTCCATCATAAATGGTAATACTTTTTAAATAGTTAAAACCCAATGATTAAACATTATAATTTATGCTTTTATTAAAAAAATAGAATTCAAGAATTTTAACTTCAATTATTATCTAAATCTTAAGACTATTGTAAGATTCAAAACAAAAAAAAAGAAAAAAAAATGAAATAAGGATAAAAAAAATCTTATAAAAAAAATTACATAAAATATAAGGGGAATCTAAGATTCGCAGTACCGGAGTGTGATACTTCCCTATTTTATTCATACACCAATTCGGGTATGTATATATATATATATATGTATATGTATGAGTAATATTCACAATATAATATATTTTTAATTAGATAAACTCACTCTTTTTTTCCATCGTTGTTCTGCCGGCAGTTCCCTTCTGGTAAAATGTAAATTCAATTTGTATCCATATACTGGAGTTGAGGAATTTTTATATGTATATATATATATGTATACCTATGAGTTATATGGCACTTCTATCTCTATCTGTATAGCGATTTTTTTCTCCTTATTTTCCAAATTATTTTTTTTTCTTTTCTTGTACAGCTTATTGTTTTTACGGTAAAAGGAAATTATCAAAAAGAAATCAAGAAAATTTTAGGCAATTCAAGTAAAAAAATCTAGACAGTTTTTTTTTATATTGATTTCACTTGTTGACCCGAAGAAAAAAAAACAATCAGGAGCACTATGCCACGACCTGTATCGGCACCTTTAAAGACCCCTTTTGAGGATCGCAGTTGCAGCTTCGGACAAGACACCAGCTTATTAAATATTAAAACCTGCTTGTTTTGTATCTCACTTAGCGCTCTCGTTCATTATAGCCACCCTTGGCAAGAATTAAAATGGGCAGAGGCCTAGGTCAATAGTAGGCTCGACCACCATACATGAATGCCCACTACTACTGCCACAGGACTTGTCTAGTTTGACCTAAACCTCTGCTTTACAAATAACGAAGTGTCCAGTGTCCTTTTGACTATGGCCAATACACTCCTTGGTGTTTCCCGGTTTGTTCGTGTCACTTTTCAAGAATCCTTAGATTTCTTATCTTTATTTACCCTTTTGCGTATTTAAGTTAATTCTTTATTTGCTTAAAAACTCTTTTTTTTTAATAATTCAATTTTTTTTTTTTTTAATTCTAATTTGCAATTTATGCACAACGAAATAAAACCTCTACCTTTTACTTTGCGGTATGTAAACTTGAATTAGCAATATTACTGCTATCAACATTTGATCAAAAAAAGATTCAAATCAACACACCGCGGACCGTCGGCCTATATTCACTTATTCTTTTCATGCAACATTCCCATATTATTACATTTACTGTTTCGCTTCAAAATTATACCCAACACTTCCCCTATCCTACTTTCCACGAGCGTTCCATTTAGGCCCCCTTCAGTTATTGTACTACCCTCATCAACAAACTTATGCCGTGTATGTTTTCCACATTTCCAAACATATTATTTGGGAGCTTTTGCCTGGACCTACCTCACTTAGTACTTATATACATACAAACATGTTTAACACCCTTATCCTATTATTGCACTTAAATGGGAAATAATTCATTTACCTACGATAAAACACTAATCGTACATATAAATACAAATATAAAAATAACAATAATGATATACATACATATAACTATAACATAAAACAGATTAATAAAACCATTACTCGGTTTGATTCTGATTTGAATTTTGAATTCAACGGACAACATTTTGATCTTCTGAATTCGCCTGCTGATGAGCTTTGGCAGCGAAAGCTCGAATCGAAATTAAATGTCGCCAAGCCATATGTAGTTTCATTTCCAATATTTTATAATCGCCGGCATGCATTTACTTCGCAATTGGTTTGATCGTGATTCTTTTATTTCATTAATTTTTTTTTCTTTTGAAAAGATAAACTAAATTGTGCTAATTAAAGTATGTACAATATTTGAAAGATAAAATTGTCAATCGGATCCGTAACAGGCTCGGCGACAGTTGCGGAGTGGTCGTGACAAGACTGTGTCGTAAAAAAAAAGGGCCGATTGTTTACAAAAAGCCGTTCAAATGTGTGGCTCGTCTCACTCCCTGAGTTGCCTGTTGTATTGCTGGGCATACTTTAGGATTTGTTTGTTCTGTTTAATATAAGTAATGAGAAATTATTTAGGTTCATTTGTGGCTATCTATTAGGTACATATGTTCAGTCTTTATCTCTATAATAAATAAGTAAATAAATAAATAGATCTCTATAAATAAATAAATAAATAATAAATCTCTATAATAAATAAATAAACCTCTTTAAGACATAAGTAAATAAATAAATAAATCTCTATAAATAAATCAATAAATCTCTATAATAAATAAATAAATCTCTATAATAAATAAATAAATCTCTTTAATAAATAAATAAATCTCTATAATAAATAAATAAATCTCTTTAATAAATAAATAAATCTCTATAATAAGCACTTTAAAACATGAATATCACAGATTGTTGGGAAAGTAACAGCAGCTGAGTGCGTCGTTAAGAGTGTATATCTTTCGCGTGGTATATGCCTACTACCTCTCCTCTCAGATTCCCTAATTCATATAGAGAATTACCCACTGTTCTTAAAACTACTGACTTAAGATATTTTGAACTTAATTTTGCATTATATTTATCTAGCTTGTTACTCTGCTTAAAATTTTTCCTGTAAACTACTTGTCCTACTTTATACGATATATCCTTACATCTTGTATTATATACCTTAGTAGATCTTTGGTGGGCTAGATTGAGGTTTTCAAATATTTGTTTTCTTAGGATGGCTTGTTTATCTTTTTTGGTTAAAACCTCGACATCGTTATCCTTGATCAAATCAAGTTTTCGAAGTAGCTCATATGTCTCACCGTTTTGGATCATTTGAGATCCGAAAACGGCATAATATGGCTCAAACTTTATAGCATCGTGCAACACACTACGTAATGAGAAGGCTGTATTACTCACATGAAGGTCCCAATTGCGTTGGTCACTACCGATGTAGGACCGAATCTTCGCTAGCACAGACCGATTAACTCGCTCAGAAGCGTTAGCCTGCGGTGAGTAAAAGGCCGTGCGAACATGTCTAACCCCGTATTTTTTTAGAAGGCTGGAGAACAATTCTGAGATGAATTGCTTTCCGTTGTCAGAATGGATGAATTCCGGTACGCCGAACATGTGGAATACACCTTCCTCGAGATACTTAACTACCTCAGCTGCTGTTGCCTTTCGAATGGGTTTCAAAAATACATATTTGCTGAAATGGTCTAACGCTATAAAAATATGGGTATGTCCAGTTTTGGTACGGGGATAAGGTCCTAGGAAATCAATGTATAGTCTTTGGAAAGGTCGTTCTGTTATAGTCTGTTGTCCCATGGGTGGCCTAGAAATCGAATTAATGGGCTTATTGCACTTACAAATATCACAGTTGGAAATATAATCTTTAACATCGGTTACCATATTTGGCCAGAAATATCTTTGACGAAGTTTTGCCAAAGTTTTATGTATTCCGCCATGGCCAGCAGTAAAAGAATCGTGGGCTGTTACCAAAAGACTCCTACACAACTCCCTCGGTACCCAAAGTTTCCAAGCTCTGTCTTCCTGAATAGGGTCTCCAGTTCGTCTATCCGTCCGTTTATATACGAAGCCGTCCGATATACAAATGTCAGGAAGTCGGTTTTGGGTTTCGTTGATTGTCTTCTTCAACTCAACATACTCTTCTGACGCAAAGTATGGTGAGTTAAAGTCAACTTCTTGCATTTCAGTATTGATCTCGTCCATATGAATTCTTCATAGAGTATCTGGGACTACATTGAGGATTCCCTTTCTATGCTCTATGGTGAAGTCGAAGCTTTGCAGCTTGAAACTCCACCGAGCTAGTCGACCACTCAAGTCCTTCTGAGTCATCAGCCACTTAAGGCTTGCGTGGTCCGTTATTATGGTGAAAGGTAATCCTTCAACATATGCCCGAAACTTTTTTACCGACAAAACGGCGGCATAGCATTCAAGTTCCGTCACACTATAATTCCTTTGAGCGGAATTAAGCTTCTGGGACATGAAAGCTATGGGTCGTTCGTTGTTTTCATCGTCCATCTGGAAAAGAACACTACCTACACCAGAAGATGAAGCGTCGCATTGTATGTAAAAGTGTTTCGTAAAGTCAGGGTTCGTTAGTATTGGTGCCGTGACCAAGGTCGTCTTCAAGTTCTCGAATGCTGTCAAGGCTTCGTCTGTCATTACAAAGTCTTTCCTTTTTTTCAGGCAGTCAGTCATTGGGGCTGATATAGATGCAAAATTCGGGATAAAGCGCCTATACCAACCCGTCATCCCTAGGAAACGACGAAGTTGTTTAGGAGTTTTCGGTACAGGAAAATCTTTTACTGCGGAAACTTTTTCTGGATCCGTTCTTAAACATCCATCACCGACGAAATAGCCTAAGTATTTGATCTCCTTGAAACAAAACTTGCTTTTCTCCACATTAATTGTCAACCCCGCTTCACGCAAGTATCTCGCTACCTCTTTGAGAACGCTCATGTGGCTTTCAAAATCTGGAGAGCAAATCAGAAGGTCATCTAGGTAGACAAAGACATTCTCTCTCAAACGACTGGGAATGACTTTGTCCATGAGCTTACACATTCTCTGTGCGGCGTTGCACAATCCGAACGGCATCACCGTGAACTGGTATAACGGCCGTCCAGGGACTGTGAAAGCCGTCTTCTCTCTTGATTTGAGCTCCAGAGGAATCTGCCAGAAAGCGTCCTTCAAATCGATTGACGAAATGAAGTGCGTGTCGTGAAGTCGACTTAAAATTCCCTCTATATGGGGCAGCGGATATGCAAATTTTTTTGTTGCAGCGTTTATCTTCCTGGAATCCAAGCAGAGTCTGTTTTTGCCTGGCTTACGTACCAACACAACTGGAGAACTGTAAGCACTATTGCTCTCCTCTATTACTCCTAGCTCAAGCATTCGGTCGAGCTCCGCATACATTAACCTCTGTACGACAGGTGAGATCGGGTAATGTCTTTGTTTGATGGGAATAGTGTCGTCTTCCATCTCAATGACATGCTCTTCGACTGTTGTCTTACCCAATCCCAATACTGCGAAAGAGGGAAATGTAAGCTTAACTCGCTCCAGTTCTTCAGCTTGTGTTGGCGTAAGATTTCGCAAGGGATCAAATTCCCGCCCCTCCGTCGTCGATGGAATGTCAAGAGCACTTATAATATTTGGAGCAACCTTGAATGTCCTCCAAAAATTTACCCCTAGATAAAGCTGTTGTTGCAGGGTTGGAACGACAAACAACTCTAGCTCGTGGGTGTTACCTCCCCATGAGATATCAGTCTTAAATCTCCCTTGAATATGTTGATTTTTTCCGTCTGCTGTTTTTATGTTAACTGTCATCTTAGTCATAGGTATATTATGTTTTTTTACAAAATCTATTGCACCTTTTCCAATACAGCTTACCGAAGCTCCACTATCTAACAAGCCTACCATCTCTTCACCTGCTATTACTACTCTCGCATAGGGCCTATTATCGTCTGTAATTGCCAATATTGTGGCTTCTATCTTGATCTTGGTCTTTCTAAATACTGCACATTTTTCCCTTAATCTACTTATCTTTCTAAAACTCCTATTACTCTTCTTTACCTTAGTAACGGATACCTCTTCATTGAAGATCCTTCTCCTAGCTTCTTCATATTCTTTCTTTCTTTGGTGAAGAGTTTTATATTGCTTAACTGGATTTCGATCTACTTCTATAACTTCGCTACCTCTTTGTAAGACTTTTATTTCTCCAGGAATTGTTTTTCCGGGTTTAGCATTGTCGGCGGCAGAGTTGACCCGGCAGCACTGCCGACCTTCAGGTTTCCCTGGCAAGAGGCGCATTTGAAGGAAAGATTTCCTTGTCCACAGCTGAAACAATTCAGGGCATGAAATGTCGACGGACATGCTGCTGATGTCAAGTTGTTGTCTCTCATATTTTCAGTCCTTTTGTCTTGTTCGTTAGTTTTGTAGGTAAGATTTCGTATTTCTGATCTAGTACTCTTGTGTGGTTTGTTAGTTCGTTCGTGTTGAACAGCAGCAACATGTGCCTCCACTTCACACTCTGACTCTGCTGATGGAATCCTACTTCTGCGACCTTCGAAGTTACCTATCTCACTTATCTGTTTTTTTGACTTCCAGTCTCTCATTTCTAAGTGCTTTTCAGCACGCCTACACTCCTCCCTGAGATCTCTAATATCCTTTACATGACACCCAAAAATCAATGTTGCAACTTTATCCTTAATGTTGTGTCTAACCATAGAAACAAGATCCCTATCATTTGGTTTGTTCTTCATTTGAAGTAACAGACCCCTAACTTCTTCATAAAACTCGTCAAACGATTCATTAGGCTGTTGACGTCTATCCATAATCGCTCTTAGGATCTCATGATCATTCTTTCTATTTCTGAATTGTCTTAACAATTCCGCCTTTAGATCATAGAAATTAAGGAATTCATCTCCTTGGTTCTCTTCCAAAAACTGCCAGTACCACCGTTCGGCTGAACCAGTGACCAGGTGGTGAAAATTGGCGAAAATCTGTTCATTGGTGACTCCGTTCTTTTTTTGCAGAGTCTCTATCCTGAAGATAAAACTCTCCACAGTCATGTATTTTGAAGTCCCATCAAATTTAATTGCCCACTTATGGATATCGATACGCTTCCCATGGTCATTACATGCCCTACTTGTATCACTACTAGCCTGAGCCCTTATCGGCGAAGGAATCCTGGGAGGACTTATTTCAGGATCAGTCAGAAGGTTATCCTCACGCCGCTCCTGTCGAGCATATATTGAGATGGCAGACTTTTCTACGATACGGAGTCGGTCACTTAAAGTTGTCATGTTTCCGGCTACCGTTTCTACCATCTTTTGCATGATCTTCATATTTTTAGCCTGTTCTGCAAGGAGCGTAATGGTTTTACTATGGGTCTCGTATATTGAACGAGAGACTGCGCAATCTATAGCCTTTTTAAGACTTCCCCCCTCCTCAAAATCTACCTTATCCTGCCTTTCCTTTTCTGCTTGAGTTAAAAGCAAGCGTTCTCTTTCTACCCCGTTTGTTATCCTGTTTACTGAGTCTCTAGTCTCTTCTTCATCTCCCATCGGAATTAAAACATTTGGTAAGGACCTGCCACCTACTTCAGATATTTGAGACACTAGTGGGAGTGCTGCCGCCCCTCCTACATCTAACTCACTTTCAGTCCTGACTAGATCATCAAAAGGGTTCGGTAATATGCTCTGGTTCACTTCTTCCTCTGAAGGAGTCGGACTCTGACTATACCTGGTGACCTGTCGAGTGCTTCTGCCCTTACCTCTACCCCGTCTAGCCATAGTGCTCCTTTTAATAGCACCCTTGGAACGCTTATCCATTGTAAATTTCTTATTATAACAAGATGAATAATAAGAATTTTAAAACAGATTATCAGAATAAAATTAATAAACAAAATTCTAAATAAATTCAATCCAAAAAAAATTAAAAAAGTAAACCAAAAAGAAATAAAATCGTGAAAAGTAAATTCAATAAAAATTCAATAAAAAAATTAAAGTAAAAAAACCAAAATAAAATAGTAAAAAAAAATTGAATTAAATTCAATAAAAAGTTAAAAAAAGTATTTAAAAAAAGAAAGCGAAAAAATGGTAATCAAAGTTAAAACTTCGAAAAAAACAAAAAAATTCTAAGACAAATATAACCAAATCCAGGTAGACTATATTGTCCTCCAATTAATAAGTATGAAAGCAAAGTTTCATATATGTAGAATAAAAAAATCACTTTAACAAAATGAAAGTAAAAATGTAAAAAAAAATTTAAAAAAAATCGTAAAAAGGATTAAACTCAGAAATAAAAAAATAAAAAAATCGTAAAAAAGGATTAAACTCAGAAATAAAAAAAATCGTAAAAAGGATTAAACTCAAAAAAATAAAAGGAAATCATAAATTAAAACAAATTGTGTTTTAAATCTTGAGTATTTAGTTGTAATGTATTCATTTAAGGTGTGTGAGGTTTGAGCTGACTATCCTAACGATGTTGGAGAAAACTATTTTCTAATGTCGAAGGTCCTGTACTATTGTCTTGTTAAGTCAGCGTTTAAGGTCCACGTTCATTGTATAAAAGTCCGTCTAAGCTGTGACTGGTGCCTCTGTGACTCGACGAGTGTTTCGGATTATCTCTTGTTTTCCTGCCACATCTCACTTTCTGATACGTAGCCTGAAAGAAGGCTGGCTAGGAATTAGAAACAACCCTCAACATGAATAGAATTTCGACCCATCCCACTTGCCCCACTCTAGACATCTGGCTCAACCTGACTAATCTGGTTAGCAGCAAGTGATCTGCATCAACATTCTATTCCGCTCTTTACTTAGTGAAAAGATCCGTTCTACCTCACTTAATCCACTGGTACTAGACTTGTTAGATCGGACAGCTGAACTTCATTCTTCACTCAGTAAGTAGCTTCTACGGTCCCTAAGCTTGTACTAATTGGGTTTGGAATGTAATTATTGAAATTGGGATGAAATTGGTTGAGATTATTGCGAGTCCAAGGGAATGACCTTAAAATAAAAATCATCACCTTGGAGTCCCAATGGATCTCTAAAGCCGTTCGATCGTTGGGCGCCATTGTTGCGAGTTTGATTATACCACGGGGGCGTCTTCGGTGTTGGTAAAGAGCAGCGGCACGCTTGCTTATTGCACGGCTAAGCTCGAAGGGTTGGGGTGGTTCTTACTCTTTACCGTCACACCTCATACTCAGCAAACAAAAATTCGTGCCTTTGTATAAGAGATATTGGAAAGGAAGATGGCGAGGATGGGAAGATAAGGAACTGGGAGCGAAATGATATGGATTGTACAAACCTAGATACCTATGCCACCGTATTGAAGAAAGGGTGGGATTATACCCGAAGCTCTCAGTGGGAAAAAAAATCATAATTATTTTATTTGTATTACTTAAGCTAACCTATACACTAAGCCCTAAAGATCTAAATACTATATGTACGCATATTTATACATATGCCTAAATATACATACATTTATGTATAATTCAAATACACATATATGTATATAAAAAACTAATTCTAATCCTAAATCTAAACCCTAAAACTAATAACAAATAAAAGCTTTCCTCCACCAAAATCCCCAAAAAACGTCCCACCGTCTCCACAACACAGTGGTTCGCCGAGATCACAGTCGACATTGCCCGATGTTGCTGACAAAAGTTAGGCCGACCCCCCCCCCTTTGTATCAAAGAAAGATACAACCATTTGTTGTCTTCATGGCCAGATGTAGAGAAGACAACCCCTAAAGTAACTTCCGGTCACAGCTTACATTGTAAGAGAGTTTAGTCAGATAGTATCATGGATAGTATCGAAGTGTATCGTAACAGTATGTTAGTATTTAAGTCAGTGTTAAAGTTTGTTTGTAAGCTAGTAGGTATATCAGTACGCCGGTAAATCAGTAGGTAAGTATGTAGGTAGTTAAATAGGTAAATAAGTAATTAGGTAGGCAAGTATGCAGATAAGTTAGTAAGTAAACATGTAGAAAAGTAGGTAGGTAAGTATATAGGTAAGTATGTAAGTCGATATGTTCGTAAATATGTATGAATGTCAGTACGTTCGATTGTCATATCAATGCATGTCAAGTCCTTCGAATGTAAGTTTATTCGTTCTCTTCTTGTCGAGTAATTACGTTATCAGTTTTGTCTGTATCGTTCTGTCTGTATTGTCCTCATCATTCTCTCAATCGCTGGCCCAGCTGATACCTCACACACCTTAAGTATTAGTTTAGTACTCCATCATAAATGGTAATACTTTTTAAATAGTTAAAACCCAATGATTAAACATTATAATTTATGCTTTTATTAAAAAAATAGAATTCAAGAATTTTAACTTCAATTATTATCTAAATCTTAAGACTATTGTAAAATTCAAAACAAAAAAAAAGAAAAAAAAATTAAATAAGGATAAAAAAAAAACTTATAAAAAAAATTACATCAAAAATATAAGGGGAATCTAAGATTCGCAGTACCGGAGTGTGATACTTCCCTATTTTATTCATACACCAATTCGGGTATGTATATATATATATATATGTATATGTATGAGTAATATTCACAATATAATATATTTTTAATTAGATAAACTCACTCTTTTTTTCCATCGTTGTTCTGCCGGCAGTTCCCTTCTGGTAAAATGTAAATTCAATTTGTATCCATATACTGGAGTTGAGGAATTTTTATATGTATATATATATATATGTATACCTATGAGTTATATGGCACTTCTATCTCTATCTGTATAGCGATTTTTTTCTCCTTATTTTTCAAATTATTTTTTTTTCTTTTCTTGTACAGCTTATTGTTTTTACGGTAAAAGGAAATTATCAAAAAGAAATCAAGAAAATTTTAGGCAATTCAAGTAAAAAAATCTAGACAGTTTTTTTTTATATTGATTTCACTTGTTGACCCGAAGAAAAAAAAAACAATCAGGAGCACTATGCCACGACCTGTATCGGCACCTTTAAAGACCCCTTTTGAGGATCGCAGTTGCAGCTTCGGACAAGACACCAGCTTACTAAATATTAAAACCTGCTTGTTTTGTATCTCACTTAGCGCTCTCGTTCATTATAGCCACCCTTGGCAAGAATTAAAATGGGCAGAGGCCTAGATCAATAGTAGGCTCGACCACCATACATGAATGCCCACGACTACTGCCACAGGACTTGTCTAGTTTGACCTAAACCTCTGCTTTACAAATAACGAAGTGTCCAGTGTCCTTTTGACTATGGCCAATACACTCCTTGGTGTTTCCCGGTTTGTTCGTGTCACTTTTCAAGAATCCTTAGATTTCTTATCTTTATTTACCCTTTTGCGTATTTAAGTTAATTCTTTATTTGCTTAAAAACTCTTTTTTTTTTTTAATAATTCAATTTTTTTTTTTTTAATTCTAATTTGCAATTTATGCACAACGAAATAAAACCTCTACCTTTTACTTTGCGGTATGTAAACTTGAATTAGCAATATTACTGCTATCAACATTTGATCAAAAAAAGATTCAAATCAACACCCCGCGGACCGTCGGCCTATATTCCCTTATTCTTTTCATGCAACATTCCCATATTATTACATTTATTGTTTCGCTTCAAAATTATACCCAACACTTCCCCTATCCTACTTTCCACGAGCGTTCCATTTAGGCCCCCTTCAGTTATTGTACTACCCTCATCAACAAACTTATGCCGTGTATGTTTTCCACATTTCCAAACATATTATTTGGGAGCTTTTGCCTGGACCTACCTCACTTAGTACTTATATACATACAAACATGTTTAACACCCTAATCCTATTATTGAACTTAAATGGGAAATAATTCATTTACCTACGATAAAACACTAATCGTACATATAAATACAAATATAATAATAACAATAATGATATACATACATATAACTATAACATAAAACAGATTAATAAAACCATTACTCGGTTTGATTCTGATTTGAATTTTGAATTCAACGGACAACATTTTGATCTTCTGAATTCGCCTGCTGATGAGCTTTGGCAGCGAAAGCTCGAATCGAAATTAAATGTCGCCAAGCCATATGTAGTTTCATTTCCAATATTTTATAATCGCCGGCATGCATTTACTTCGCAATTGGTTTGATCGTGATTCTTTTATTTCATTCATTTTTTTTTCTTTTAAAAAGATAAACTAAATTGTGCTAATTAAAGTATGTACAATATTTGAAAGATATAATTGTCAATCGGATCCGTAACAGATTCTGAAATTAAAATTACAACAACTACAACGCTTCCCTAAAAGTTGAATGCCGGTTTTTGCCGCTGTTACTTCTTATTGTCATCTGGAGCAGCTTCATGATTTATTTAATGGTCTTAATTTGGTAGATTCCTGTTTTTCTTTTTATTTGTAATATTTATTTTTTCTTTTATTCCAATAATTATTTTTAAAACAATCACTTAATATTGTATATTTTTTATTTATTTAGGTATTTTCTTTTTGCAATTTTTAATTTATTTTCTTTCCCAATTTTCTTCCATCTTGTCTTGAACATTGAGAACGAATATTGTTGTTGGATACACATTTTTATTCTCATAATATCTTTTTTTTGTAAACAGTGCATTTTTTGTTTGTTTGAAAAATGGCTTCTGTGTCTGGTTGTGTGGATGAAATGGCAGTGAGGTCAGTTATTTAAATTTTATCTACTGCTCACGGAGGGTTAAAAATTTGTTACCTTAATGCACGTAGTCTAAATTTAAATAAGTTAGATTATATTTCGTATCTGTTTAGAGACTCGGGTGTTGACATTGTTTGCATCTGTGAGACTTGGCTGAGTTTCGATGAATCAGGGTAACTAATACGACAGGTGGAGGAGTTGCGGTATACTGCAGCACTTCATTAACCCACAAAATACTCAAACAATCCGAAGGAAGTTTTGTAGAATATCTTCTGCTAGATGTTACGGATGGGACAACTAAGTGTCTCATTGGGATTTCTTACAATCCTCACCGCTGCCACTCTCCAGAACCACTATTTGCCGCATTACTTGAGTTCACTGCACCTTATGAGCAGATCATAATCTGTGGAGATCTCAATGCTGACCTTTTAAAACGTGATAATAAGTCTAACTAACTGCTTGATTTTGTTGCTGCCGCCGGAATGTCTGTTATTAATTCATATGCTACCCATTTTTCTCCAAACGCGCCTCCTAGTCTTCTTTATGTCATCATTGTCTCCAATCAGTCATATGTCCTGCTTCACGACCAGCTTTCCCTGGCTGGGATTTCTGATCACGACATGTTGTTCTGCACGTATGGGGTTGATTTGTCTCGCTCTTCAACTCCATTATCGTTTGAATTCAGAAAATATGCTTCTATAGAGTACAACGCCTTACAATATGATGCTAGCCTACTTCCATGGCGCCATTGCTATGAAGCCTATAATATAAGTGACAAAAGACAGTTGCAATTCGAAATAAAAAATGCCCCTGGTTTACTAGTGAGGTTCATACTTCCATGAAAGTTCGCAATAAACTGTATTCAAAGTGGAAACAACGACCAACAAGTGAGAATTGGGAATGTTTTTGTCGATCTCGCAACTATTGTACTTTTATAACTCGTACGGCAAAAAAAAAGATATTTTTTTTCTGATATCACTGATCTACCTTCTAAGAAGTTGTGGAGCAACTTACGTTCAATTGGCATTGGAAAAAAGATTGCTGTCCATAGTGTACCTGATGTGACTGATCTCAATAATGTCTTTTTAAGTAGTGGTAATATCAGCTCCAGTTTTACGCCTAATAATCGACTGCTTTATAACGCGGATTTTACCTTCGACGTTTTTACGGAGGGTGACATCATCAATGTTATTTGTTCTTTAAGATCGAATGCTGTGGGTGAAGATGGTATACAGCTTCGATTCTTCAAGATGACTTCAACCCATGTAATAAGCTGTCTTCCACACATCGTTAACTTTTGTATAACATCATCTAGGTATCCTGACAGTTGGAAATTAGCTAAAATTGTTCCCGTGCCTAAAAAGTCTCAGCCTAATCTGGCAACAGATTACCGCCCTATCAGTATCTTATCATGCCTTTCGAGAGTCTTGGAGAAATTTCTTGCTAATTTACATCAAAACAAATTGATATCCCCAATCCAATCTGGTTTTCGAGCAGGTCACAGCTGCTCTACCGCTATGATTAAAATTCTCAATGACATAAGGATTAAGTATGATATGGATCATTTAACGCTGCTTTGCCTCTTGACATCTCCAAGGCTTTTGATAGAGTTGATCATGGAATATTGTGTCAAAAACTTAGACATTATTTTGGGTTTAGTAAGAGCTCAGTTCGTTTACTACATAATTATTTTTGTAATCGTTATCAAAGAGTTGAACATGATGGAAGATTTTCTGATTTTAAACCATTGATCACTGGAGTACCTCAGTTTTCAATACTTAGTCCAATTTTATTTTAGTTATACATAAATGATCTTCCTAGTGTATGCTCGAATGTTTGTTTTCATCTTTACGCAGATGATGTCCAGATATATTTTTCACGTCCAATCGACTGATTGAAGATCTCATTGTGAGAATGAATGATGATTTATCGAAAACTTACAACTGGTCACTTTCCAACGGATTCAATCTTAATTCAGAAAAATCTCAAGTAATTCTCGTATCCAAGAAACAATATGATACGAATGAATTACCACACGTACTGTTGAATAATAAACAAATTAAGTTTTTTAATTCTGTGACAAATTTTGGTTTTAAGATAAATCGATCGCTCTCTGCAGTTGACAATACAAACTATGTCATTGGCCGAATTTATGGTGGTTTGCGAAAGCTTTGGTTGTCTTTAAGCTTTACACCCACGAGCACATAGCTTAGACTTGTGAAAACCTTATTTCTTCCAATTTTCGACTATTCTACAACAGTATACTGCAAACTCGACTCGCATTCCCAACACAAGCTACTTGTAGCGTTTAATGATGCAATAAGGTATGTATATGGACTGCGTCGATACGTTCGTATATCGCACTACCACACTCTTGTACTTGGCTGCACTTTTCAACAATTTTTGAATGTCAGATATTGTCAATGCATGTATAGCCTTTTAAGCAGTACATCTCCACAATACCTCTTCGAAAAAATTCAAATTGCCCAGTCCAACAGAACACGATATATTATTATACCATCTTTTAACTATTTGAACTCTTCACGTCTATTTTCCAACCACGCTGCCAGACTTTGGAACTCACTTCCCGCAACGGTAAGGCAAATAATTTGCGCTTCTCAAATAAAAAAATTAGCATTACAATATTTGTAAATTGCTATAGACGAATTACGTTTTTTTTAAGGAAACAGAAACATTGTATATGTATTGTATACACCCAATCATCATTTTATTAATTTAACTCGACGATTATTTAATAATATAAATATTTAATTAAGAAAAAAATACGTTTAGCTAATAATAATTAAAATGTAGCCTTGATAAAATCTTGATGCCTGCATAGGTTTTGCACTTTGAGTCGACAGCATAACGTATTGAGTAGGTATAATGCGCTAAAAAAATATTTTCATTTTTAAATTTTGTTTTGAATAAAGTCGAAGAAATATGTACCCACCAGTCGCCAAATATCTAACAACGCCAATTATCTGAATAAAAAAAAACATTTTGATAAAGAAAATAAACTTTTGTTGCTGTGTTAAATGATGATAATGATCGCGAACAAATGAAACGATGTTATAGTGAGAGGTATTCCTTATACACAAAATGAGAATTCAATTGATATTGCAAAAAATCTTGCCGTTGCCCTACGTCATGAACATCCCCACATCGATGCTTTTCGTCTGAGATCTAATTTGCATACTACCAACAACAACAACCACAAAAACAGCAAAAGTGCTTGCCCATTACTTATTCGCTTTTCATCCCATGTTGAACAACGTGCATTCTTTTCTGCATTTTACAAAAACAAAGGCCCTACTCTTGCCAAAATAGATAACAATCAAAGTCTACGTGATGATGAGCACAATGACGAGCTTAAAACGTCCCATCGAATTTATAACGAAAGCCTTACGGCGTAAAGAAGGTTTGTTATTACCTGTAAAAACGAGAAATGTTTTTGTGTATGTGAAGAAAAATGATGAAGATTCTGAAATTAAAATTACAACAACTACAACGCTTCCCTAAAAGTTGAATGCCGGTTTTTGCCGCTGTTACTTCTTGTTGTCATCTGGAGCAGCTTCATGATTTATTTAATGGTCTTAATTTGGTAGATTCCTGTTTTTCTTTTTATTTTTAATATTTATTTTTCCTTTTATTCCAATAATTATTTTTAAAACAATCACTTAATATTGTATATTTTTTATTTATTTAGGTATTTTCTTTTTGCAATTTTTAATTTATTTTCTTTCCCAATTTTCTTCCATCTTGTCTTGAACATTGAGAACGAATATTGTTGCTGGATACACATTTTTATTCTCATAATATCTTTTTTTTGTAAACAGTGCATTTTTTGTTTGTTTGAAAAATGGCTTCTGTGTCTGGTTGTGTGGATGAAATGGCAGTGAGGTCAGTTATTAAAATTTTATCTACTGCTCACGGAGGGTTAAAAATTTGTTACCTTAATGCACGTAGTCTAAATTTAAATAAGTTAGATTATATTTCGTATGTGGTTAGAGACTCGGGTGTTGACATTGTTTGCATCTGTGAGACTTGGCTGAGTTTCGATGAATCAGGGTAACTAATACGACAGGTGGAGGAGTTGCGGTATACTGCAGCACTTCATTAACCCACAAAATACTCAAACAATCCGAAGGAAGTTTTGTAGAATATCTTCTGCTAGATGTTACGGATGGGACAACTAAGTGTCTCATTGGGATTTCTTACAATCCTCACCGCTGCCACTCTCCAGAACAACTATTTGCCGCATTACTTGAGTTCACTGCACCTTATGAGCAGATCATAATCTGTGGAGATCTCAATGCTGACCTTTTAAAACGTGATAAGTCTAACCAACTGCTTGATTTTGTTGCTGCCGCCGGAATGTCTGTTATTAATTCATATGCTACCCATTTTTCTCCAAACGCGCCTCCTAGTCTTCTTTATGTCATCATTGTCTCCAATCAGTCATATGTTGCTTCACGACCAGCTTTCCCTGGCTGGGATTTCTGATCACGACATGTTGTTCTGCACGTATGGGGCTGATTTGTCTCGCTCTTCAACTCCATTATCGTTTGAATTCAGAAAATATGCTTCTATAGAGTACAACGCCTTACAATGTGATGATAGCCTACTTCCATGGCGCCATTGCTATGAAGCCTATAATATAAGTGACAAAAGACAGTTGCAATTCGAAATAAAAAATGCCCCTGGTTTACTAGTGAGGTTCATACTTCCATGAAAGTTCGCAATAAACTGTATTCAAAGTGGAAACAACGACCAACAAGTGAGAATTGGGAATGTTTTTGTCGATCTCGCAACTATTGTACTTTTATAACTCGTACGGCAAAAAAAAAAGATATTTTTTTTTCTGATATCACTGATCTACCTTCTAAGAAGTTGTGGAGCAACTTACGTTCAATTGGCATTGGAAAAAAGATTGCTGTCCATAGTGTACCTGATGTGACTGATCTCAATAATGTCTTTTTAAGTAGTGGTAATATCAGCTCCAGTTTTACGCCTAATAATCGACTGCTTTATAACGCGGATTTTACCTTCGACGTTGCTACGGAGGTCACATCATCAATGTTATTTGTTCTTTAAGATCCAATGCTGTGGGTGAAGATGGTATACAGCTTCGATTCTTCAAGATGACTTTAACCCATGTAATAAGCTGTCTTACACACATCGTAAACTTTTGTATAACATCATCTAGGTATCCTGACAGTTGGAAATTAGCTAAAATTGTTCCCGTGCCTAAAAAGTCTCAGCCTAATCTGGCAACAGATTACCGCCCTATCAGTATCTTATCATGCCTTTCGAGAGTCTTGGAGAAATTTCTTGCTAATTTACATCAAAACAAATTGATATCCCCAATCCAATCTGGTTTTCGAGCAGGTCACAGCTGCTCTACCGCTATGATTAAAATTCTCAATGACATAAGGATTAAGTATGATATGGATCATTTAACGCTGCTTTGCCTCTTGACTTCTCCAAGGCTTTTGATAGAGTTGATCATGGAATATTGTGTCAAAAACTTAGACATTATTTTGGGTTTAGTGAGAGTTCAGTTCGTTTACTACATAATTATTTTTGTAATCGTTATCAAAGAGTTGAACATGATGGAAGATTTTCTGATTTTAAACCATTGATCACTGGAGTACCTCAGTTTTCAATACTTAGTCCAATTTTATTTTGTTTATACATAAATGATCTTCCTAGTGTATGCTCGAATGTTTGTTTTCATCTTTACGCAGATGATGTCCAGATATATTTTTCACGTTCCAATCGACTGATTGAAGATCTCATTGTGAGAATGAATGATGATTTATCGAAAACTTACAACTGGTCACTTTCCAACGGATTCAATCTTAATTCAGAAAAATCTCAAGTAATTCTCGTATCCAAGAAACAATATGATACGAATGAATTACCACACGTACTGTTGAATAATAAACAAATTAAGTTTTTTAATTCTGTGACAAATTTTGGTTTTAAGATAAATCGATCGCTCTCTGCAGTTGACAATACAAACTATGTCATTGGCCGAATTTATGGTGGTTTGCGAAAGCTTTGGTTGTCTTTAAGCTTTACACCCACGAGCACATAGCTTAGACTTGTGAAAACCTTATTTCTTCCAATTTTCGACTATTCTACAACAGTATACTGCAAACTCGACTCGCATTCCCAACACAAGCTACTTGTAGCGTTTAATGATGCAATTAGGTATGTATATGGACTGCGTCGATACGTTCGTATATCGCACTACCACACTCTTGTACTTGGCTGCACTTTTCAACAATTTTTGAATGTCAGATATTGTCAATGCATGCATAGCCTTTTAAGCAGTACATCTCCACAATACCTCTTCGAAAAAATTCAAATTGCCCAGTCCAACAGAACACGATATATTATTATGCCATCTTTTAACTATTTGAACTCTTCACGTCTATTTTCCACCCACGCTGCCAGACTTTGGAACTCACTTCCCGCAACGGTAAGGCAAATAATTTGCGCTTCTCAAATCAAAAAATTAGCATTGTAAATTGCTATAGACGAATTACGTTTTTTTTAAGGAAACAGAAACATTGTATATGTATTGTATACACCCAATCATCATTTTATTAATTTAACTCGACGATTATTTAATAATATAAATATTTAATTAAGAAAAAAATACGTTTAGCTAATAATAATTAAAATGTAGCCTTGATAAAATCTTGATGCCTGCATAGGTTTTGCACTTTGAGTCGACAGCATAACGTATTGAGTAGGTATAATGCGCTAAAAAAATATTTTCATTTTTAAATTTTGTTTTGAATAAAGTCGAAGAAATATGTACCCACCAGTCGCCAAATATCTAACAACGCCAATTATCTGAATAAAAAAAAAACATTTTGGTAAAAAAAATAAACTTTTGTTGCTGTGTTAAATGATGATAATGATGCGAACAAACGAAACGATGGAAATAGTCGATGAATCCATTGATGAATTCACCAAAAAAAATTCATTGATTTCGAAATTTCCTACTTGGTATGTAAACAAAATATATGCAAGACCCCAAAATCAAAAGAAAACACTCAAAATTGTACCTGAACGTAGTAACGCAACTTGAAAAAAAATATTTCCATTTATCTTCCTCAAGCTGCTAGGTATAAGTTGCTTATTTATTTTTTTTCTTTTAACCTCCCTACCTAACTACCCCGTGAACCTGTCCAAATGCATGGGACTGATGAAAATATCTAAATCATTGAATAAATAGTAAGTACCTATACTACCTATACCTAATAGGTACTAGTTAGATATCTAAGTAGGTAGATCGGTACTTCTTATTTTTAAAATTATTTAAAATTTCGTAATAGAAAAATTATGGTATGGTACATATATACATATGTATATACCTAAAACCTTCCTGTTAATTCCTTCAACTTTCGATTCATAGTATATTAAAAATAAACACTTGTATCTAAGTGTCTACATATTACTATTCGTACCTATGAATTGAAAACTTAGTGCAAAAAACAAGATACCTATAATAATAAGATATAATAATAATAATAGTTAGGTAGGTATTTAATGCGTTGATAGGTAGGTACTACTTAAATAGAATTAAATTGTACCTACACAATACATATTTCCTACCTAACACACTTATTTCAATCATAAAATCACAAATATGTAGGTATACTAGCTTTCCACGTGCATACTTACAAAAGTAAAGTAAAGTTGATTGGCAAAAGGATTACCTACCTAATGTAAGCAGTATTTTTTACCAAGGTCAAGGTCTTTGAAACAATTTTTTCCTCAAATGCGCAAACCAGACCGAAAATATAAAATCTAAAGGTATTATCTACAATTCCCAGTGGGAAATTTCGACATCAATGAATTTTTTTGGTGAATTCATCAATGGATTCATCGACTATTTGCATCGATAAGTATGTTATGATTTCATAAGAAAACGGTTGCGCATTTTTTCATCAGCGAACTAAATTCAAATAAATTGAATGCTTACAATTCACTACATCTTCAGTTACAAAATCATAAACGAGGATTCCACTGTTGAAGAGTACAGTATAGGTCCATGAGTTCGCAAACGATGTTTGGTTCTCTGCAGTGCAGGTTTTATCTGCCATGGGAAGAGCGAAGAGCATTGCCTACTTGCCCCGAGAAATGCGCTTAGTAGTCGTTTAAGAGAAAGTGAAATAATATATAAACCAGAAATTAAAGTTTTGTTCGCGATCATTATCATCATTTAACACAGCAAAAGAACTTTCTTTTTTTTATCAAAATGTGTTTTTTTGTTCAGAAATTGTATTGAGCCAGCTGAAAGGTTTCAATTATTAACCTTAAGATATTTGGCCACTGGGTATTTCTTCGACTTAATTCAAAACAAAATTTAAAAACGCCAATATTTATTTTAGCGCATTATACTAAATACGTAATGCGGGCCACTGAAAGTGCAAAACCAATGCAGCAGAATTAACAAAATAAATTGCTAAGGTCGACATTAGATCAAATTTAAAAGAATCAATTATTGATAAAGTTTACTTTCGTAATGGATGAGCATTCATGCCATTTTCACTTGCTGAATAAGCAACTCCAAGTTATCTAGTGATTTCACAGCTTAACGTTCATTCCATTTTTCATCACATATAATTTATATAATGAATAAACTAGTTACCCCTACTTCTTGAATACACTCTTAAATATTCACCTCGAAAATCACTTGGTGAATGCCTATGACAGCCCCATGTTAAATTCATCGATGGTTTCATACCAAATTCATGAGGTGAAAGAGTTGGTGATTCATGCATGAATTTTTTGAAATTCCCTACCTACCGTATAACTATAAAGCATTCTTTATACCTACAATGAAGCAATATTCCATATCTTATATGCAACACAATCGTAATATTGTCTTGTGTGTATGCATATACTCGGATCATAAACTTCAAATTCCAAATTCAACTGCGTATATTCTTCTTGAGTTCAAAGCCACGAAAAAAAAATATTCTTCAAAGAGATACAACAACAACTTTTCTGCTTTTAGATTTTCGCTTAACTAATTTCACAACCTTTTTGCTTCCAAACTACTATGGGCGCGTGGCTAGGGGTCCAACTAAAAAATTCGCGGGATGATAGTACTATGGATTTAATATACAAAGACGTCACCTGGAAGTCAGCGCGTGCACTTTCAAGTGGAGTTAGATTTTTTTTCGATTTGATGTTTAATGTATTGCCCATAAGAGACAATTAACGAAAAAAGGGTCTGAAAAACATTAATTTTACTAACCAATTTTATATCAACGGGTACCCATATTATGAATGCAATATAATAAGAACACATGTGAGTTTGTAAATCAAGGAGAAGATGAACCAAAACTTAATTTCAATTTGCTTTATTTTATAAATAAAGAATACAAATAAGCCCTCATTTTTGATGTTGTTCCTTAAAATAAGCTCATGTCGTTAGTCAAAATTATATCAAGTGATTTAAGATACTGGAGTACCATAGGGGTTTTAAAGACCTTGTATGTTCCTATATTTTATAATATATAGAATATAAAAAATAAGGAAGGTGAGCTTTTGCAAATATGTTTATAATATAGATGTAGGTATTTGTGATAATTTAAGGCTTATAGGTATTTCTTAATTTTTTTTATTAATAATTTATTCTAATTTTTTTATTTTAATAAATTATTATAATTCTTTTTTTTTAAGAAACAAAAAAAAACAAAAAACATATCCTAAATATAAACATTTGATATAAAGATATATACCCCGTTTATATGAGTGAATTGAGGAATCGAATCGAATCGAATTGAGATTTCGATTCAGGTATATGGCCTCGTGAGATCGGAAGATTGAATTAAAATGGAATCGAAGTGACAATTTGAGTTTACAGAATAAACAACAAAAACATGCAACAGAAAAAAAAATACAAAGAAAACGAAAACCCACTGAACACAAAAAAAACACTATTGGTGCACACACACACCAAGAATCAGATGTGAATTCGATTCTTCAATTCCTCGATTCAGGTATATAAGTACATTTTCAATTCGATTTAGCTCTTCTAGTGGGATCGGATCGAGTCATCCTATTTTAATCCGATTCAAGTATACAAAGACCTAAATCCTGATTCAATACCGATTCAATTCTCCATATAAACGTAGTAATAAATAATATAATAACCTCATTTCATTAATATTGTTGTTAAAGTTTGATATGCATTTTTCAATTTTTGTTGTTTTATTGAGGCCTACGTACATAGTTAAATAATATATTTAAAACAAAAATGTCTCAGAAAATCAAAAAACCTAAAGGCCTAAACACAATTACTTTCTTAGTTTAAAAACCAAACAACATTTTATGTACGCACACAATCCTTTCAATTTTTTTTTATAATTTGTATGAACAGATTATTTACTCCCTAAACAAATGTTCAACTATTCAAAAAGATTCATTTTAAAAACGATAATAATCCTGGCTACGAACTGTCTTCTTTTTTCGTACCCGATAATTTTATTGTTGTTTCTCGTTGAGAAGTTCTTTTTTTAACGTTCCCCATTTTAAAAGTAAAGCATTATTGTTTGTTATCAATTTCGAATTATTTTACGATTGATTTGGAATCTCTCATGGTTTATAAGTCTATTACTGTCGAAATATTTATTCCCGTCCATATAAAATTAATCAAAAAAAGCAATTTTTAGATTTTCTCTTATGGGAAATACATTGAAAGTCAAATCGAAAAAAATTCTATATCCAATTGCAAGTTCACGCGCTGACTGCCAGGGGCCGAGACTCCATTTCGCACGCTTAGAATGAAAGTGACTTAACGCAAAATTTCGGAAGGACCAGATTTCGCAATAAGCTGACCTTAAAAAGCATACTCTAAAAAACTGTGGTGAAGAGAACCCCGAATTATGAGTGTGAAAGCGATATCCCTTACATCGGTCATCAGAATCAGTATTGTGTCAAAGGTTCACGCGAGCTTACGTGTTTTAAATCGACGGATTTCGAATTGTGTTAGTTTATTGCAAATACTGCGTAAGGAAGTTCATTACAATATTTTTATGCTATACTAGACTTATTGATATAAGTCTGTTTATTACATGTACCACATAACATCCACCCTGCAACGAGTAATTTGTTCGCGCGTGTCTAACCTCCAAATCAAATTTTCAACCTGTATTCGTGACGAATAAAATTAAAGCCATGTGAACGAAATGTCAAAATCGACGTAGAAGTAACCCTGTTAGACGCAAATACTTATGAACTGGATAATGAAGAAATGTGACTTGAAACTATTATTTCTCCAGAAGAAGCCACAGAATCTTTAACCGGTTGCGAAAATTGTGTTTCTTTTAAGGCACAAGTGGACATACTTCGCCTTGAAATGTAAGTTTTTTTTTATTTTACTTGAATTTGGTTAATTTATTTAAGTCGTAGGAGGCATTCATTATCATCCTGATCGAGAAGAATTCAGCTTGAGGTTAAGATCCCACATTTTAGGACACAACGAGGTGTTATTTCGGACGCAGCAAATGTAAGCTTTGACGATACCCCAGATTTGGAATCGCCTTTGGCCGGTTTGCAGACATTGCTTTTGCTTATACAAACAAATAATCTTAAATATCTTTTTAGGTATCATATTTCAAAGCATTGCTTGGGCACCAGAAGAGGTTAACACTGATTGCAACAAAGACGATGAAGATTTGGAGACTTTAGATAGCGATGGCCTAGGAAATATGGCCGGATACATATGCAATAAACTAATACACTAAATTCCAGCTGAAGAAAATGTCGCATCGTATTCATGGGTGTACCACCTAAGTTAAGGCGGCTTGTCAAAGCCATCACAAAGGATGTTGAATGACTTGATGAACTTGGACAAAATCTTCAAATCCTTCAACGGAGAAAACTTAGTAATTTCTACAGGCCGCGAAACAAATCTACTTGAATTGGGCGAAATCTACCGAACCATTGTAGACTTATCAAAATGCATAAAAAAACGAAAATACAATAAAATTACAACATAATTAAAATATTATCCATTTATTTAATCCACAAATTTCTACACAAATTGTTGTGTTTTGCCTAATTTAAGTTAAATCTTCGATAACCGTTTAACACTCCGACTTTCTTTTATTCTTGATTTTATCGCATTTATTCTAAATTCAATTAAAGTAAATTTAATTCAAAAATATTTAATTATTTAAACAAATTGTATGTTTATATTATTCGCGCACGAAAAATCTATTAATCCATATCGGACCCAATAAACAATTTCGTTTGCTCATATTTTTTAATCTCGCATGACGTCAGCAAAAAAACACAAAAAAGAAGTGTCATAATCTTGATTCGTGAATACCATTCACAACATCATTCACCTTCCACAATCCACAATCATACAATGCACAATTCCGATTCCGATGCACCAACCCTCCATCAGAAATTCACCTCCACCTACGGCAATGGCCTTTCACCATCACCTACGCTACTGAACCAGAACCCGCTTATTGCTACTACTGGTGTTCATAGAAGAAATTAAATTAAATATTTTTCTCAATACTGCAGAGCTGCAAACAACCTTTTTGTTTTTGTTCTCCTTCTTGTACTTAAACAAAACATACTACGGGTTGAATTCAACCGAATTTCGCCAGAATATTCCCAATTTTGGAAAGCCGTAAATTTTACTTGTGTCTGTAGCCATCGACTAATATATTGCGTCTTAGAAAGATACTACAGCATCTAAGTGATGAGCCCAAGTAGTAACTGGTCATTTTGATGTGAACTAAAGAAAAATTTCAATAAACTGTTTTCATTGCACATAATTTGCAAAAAAAAATGTTTTTGTTGTATTTCAAGACAAGATTTTGAAACACGTTGTAAATGAATTTAAGCTTCTTAGAAAAAAAATATCAAAATATCTAAACTCGTTCAGAAGTTAGAATTTTTGCAACGAAAAATGAAAATTAAGACCACTGTGCATCGAATGGTTTTTAACGAAAATGGCTCTCAAGTCAACATGTTATTGAGTTTATTGGCACCTAAGTTGAAATAAATTTTTAGGTCAACGCATTGACGGTTTGGTGGTAAGTTGAAAATGAATTAGTTGGTGACGTCAGAGAGTCAATGCGATGACCGATTAAATTAACCACCTTATTGAAGGTTTATTTATAATGAACAAATTATTTCACATTCAGACATAACTTAAGAATATACATATTTATCTATTTTCACAGCAATATCTCAAATTACGACAGTATATGAGCAGGGAAATGCTCGCAATTCTCATTCTTCGGCAGTAGTTCCATCATCCCGATCACCACGATTATTAACCAACGGAGCTGAAGTTCACTGCAGAAGGATTTTTTCGATGATATATGGACACTTTTATTTTGTATGTATAATTTTAATTCTTATATTTGAGTGAACGAACAATATTTTTAAATTAATGTTTTCGTCTATAAATACTCGTATACTAGTATATTGTCATATGGTATAGTAATAAGTAATTATTATTTCTATTCGTAAGATTCAGTTCAATTTTTAAATCCAGTTCATTTCACAACAGAAAATGGCTGATATTTGTGGTATGTTGTATTTTCCAGTTTTACTGAAAAAAATATTTAATAACAACATTACAAATGTATTTCCAACACTATTATTTCAATACTTTACGATTTTAAAAGGAATGTGTAATAGCAATGGACAAAGATCTCTTACTACGAACTTAACGTTTTAAGATTTAAATATTTCTGTTATTTTAAACTAATAAAATTTGATGTTTTGCTGTAACTACGTAATACCATATTAGGTATACATATTTTTAATTTTCACTTCAGGTTAGAAAAGACAATATTGACTAACAATTGACCAATTCAGAAAATTATGATCTCACATATTTCGCTCGGTCAAAAATTAAGCAGCGGTGGAATCGGCTTAGGTGATTGGTAATAGTTTACAGTCACACAAAATAAATTTGGTCTGCGTAATGTGATTGTCACATGTGATAATCACATTTTTCTTACTTTTTCTTGTGACAGGTATTTTGATGTCATATTCATATAAAATTAATTTGTTTTCTAATTTTTGTGAAATTGTTTTCATGATTTCACAATCATGCTCATACAATACATTAAACAAATTATATTCGATCTACCACAACCGAAGTACACGTAATTAGGTAAAAGCATTGTTTTTCTCACACATATTTATTTCAACTTTTAATTTATTTTGTTATTAATAATTGGAATTTATTATAGGTGTTTGGGATTTAAGAATATATCTGCTTCGGCTGTTTTGGTCGTAATGTTGTTTTTTAATGAAACATTTTTTTTTTCAAGTTCAAAAAATTCTTTATTTTTATGATATTTCGATTCACAATAGTTTACCCACAAAGCAAAGTGCTTATTTGCAGGTGGTTACAAACAGAAATGTTATTAAAGTTTACAAGTGATTCAAAATTTGTACATTGCAGTGGCCGTGGCGCGATAGTTGTGTGCTCGCCTGTCAACCTCGTGGTTGCAGGTTCGATTCCTGCCGTTGTCTATGTCTTCTTATATTGCATTAAAAACCAATTCTCAAAATTGTCTTAAAATAAGTTGCTGCTTTGCTCATTACATGCTGTTTAGGCATAACACTAACAACATGTGATTGAGTAAACTAGCATACCCATAAAATATGACAACGAAATAAATAAAATAATGCGAACTATAAGGGACATAAATAAATAAGACACGGTAATTCTCTCCGCATTAGTTCAGCAGCCATACCTGGAGGTAAATCTGAGACAACAACCAGCTCTAGTCTCAGAACATCGCGCCACACATCTTTCCTATCCTTCTTTCTCTTCTTCCACCGGATGCCCGCGCTGTGTTAAGAAAAACATATAAAGGGTATTCATAATCCCTTGAGCGCGTGCAAAGTTATAAAAAAGAAAAAAAAAATGTTTTTGTTTTTAATTGATCTTGACTTAATTATTGGTATGAGTTGAAGATTTTTTGTATGTATTTATATTATATTAATCATCGCACAAAATACAACTCTAGAAGACGTTTTTTAATTTTTTTTTTTTTAAGTTTACAATATTTTTAATATGTTGTGGTATATTATTTTGTATTCGGAGTAGTATTTCTGTTCCCGTAAACGTTGAAAGTGGAAGGAATTTCAAGCGCTCTTCTCCTGGTATTAAGGTTATGTCTTATCGGTTGTAGGAATCTTTCATCATCCATATAATAATTTAATACAGTCAAGCGATAAATTCCGTTTACATCCAGTACTTTGAAGGCAGCATTATTAGGTTTGATCAGTTTAATTAAGCGATGTTGTAGGTTCAATATCTTATCTAGATGTGTTTTTGAAGCGTTTCCCCATGCCAGGATCCCATAACGAATTCGCGATGCTGCTAACGAGTAATATTCTTGTTTGAGAACTTCAAAGCTTGAAAATCTTTTTAGATAAACTAAGGTAAACAGTGCGCTTTTTAGTTAATGACGTAAAGTGTGTATATGCTCTCGGCAAAGAAAATGCTCATCTATAGTGATTCCTACACACTTTATCTTCTTGACGATTTCGATTGGCTTCTTGTTGTCTAACAATGGACACTGGTCATTTCGGTGATAGATATTGAATGTTTCCTCTCGTTTGGAAGTGTGGCGTATACGCATAACTTTTGTTTTGGAAGCGTTAATGATAAGTCCATGGTCGTGACACCATCTGGATACATCACCCAATTGCTTTTGAAGTATTTCTTTTGCTGAGCTTAGTTGTTTGTGCTATGATGGCAATATCGATGGCAATATCGTCCATATATCCATAGGCTGTGGTGTTTTTAAGCAAACTCAGAAGTTCATTAGTAAAAAGATTAAACAAAATAGGGCCCAGTTTGGAGCCTTGTGGAACACCATATGCAATAGGTTTTTCGTGACTTGTAATAGTTGACACCTTGACCTTAATCGTCATATCCGTTAAATAGTTAATAAGCCAGTCTGATAAGTATCCTCTTACTCCGATTTTTTTCAAAGTTTTCACAAGTTTATGCTGACTGAGAGTGTCGAAAGCTTTCTGAAAGTCGATGAATAGCACTTGTATGTGATGGTTTCAATTAAGGCCTGCATTGATTCTATTTGTCTATTCTCCAAGAAGTTTTTTCCTTACGTTTATTCTTTTGAAATCCGTATTGGTTTGGATGTAGGATTTGGTGTTTATTAATAAATGTATTAAGTCGGTCAAATACTTACTTACTTACTTAACTTTAGATGGCGCTTACAATCCAGGATGGATCAACCAGCAAACCTCTTCAGCTAGCCCGGTCCTTAGCTAGCTGCCACCAGTTACGCACACCAAGTTGGTTGAGGTTGTTCACCACTTGATCGCGCCACCTAAGATAAGGCCTTCCTCTGCCGCGTCGTCTACCGGTGTTGGATACGAAGATTGTCGGGCTGGTGCGTCGATGTGCATGCGCTCCACGTGACCTAGCCATCTCAGTCGCTGTATTTTTAGCTTTTTGACCAGGTTGATATCGCTGTAGAGCCCGTAAACTTCGTCGTTAAATCTTCTTCTCTACTCACCACCGATGCACACTGGGCCAAACATAACTCGAAGAATATTTCTCTCAAAGCAACCCAGCTGGTTTTCATCCGATTTTGCCAGTGTCCATGCCTCTGCCCCATACAGCAGGACTGGGATGATTAAAGTTTTATATGGGGTCTCTTTGATTCTTTGAGAGAGGGCTTTACTACTCAAATGCTTTCTAAGCCCGAAGAAACAGCGATTTGGAAGTGTGATTCTTCGTTTGATCTCCGCGCTGATATTGCTGTGCGATGAAATAGTGGATCCCAGGTAAACAAAGTCTCTGACTACTTCGAAGTTAAAACCGCCAATCGTGACGTTTTGTCCAAGTCGATGGTGTTGCACTTCTCTTCTCGATGACAGGATATACTTAGTTTTCGTCTCGTTAACAGTCAAACCCATCTTTGCCGCTTCCGCTTCAATACTTGCAAATGCTCCACTGACAGCTTGCTTTGTTCTGCCCATGATGCAAATGTCATCAGCATAAACAAGGAGTTGAACGGACTTTTGAAAAATTGTGCCTCTGGTGTTAACATTTGAGTTGCGCACAATTGCTTCCAGCACGATGCTAAAGAGATTGCATGATAGCGCATCACCTTGTTTCAAACCTTTCTCGACATTAAAGTCGTTGGTGATGTTCTTACCGACTCTGACGGAGCAGCGAGATTCCTTCATTGTCATTCTGCACAAGCGGACAAGTTTGTCAGGGATGCCGAGATGTGACAAGGCTCTGTATAATTTGTCTCTATCAACGCTATCATAGGCGGTTTTTAAGTCGATGAAGAGATGGTGCGTATCGACTTGGAATTCTTGAGTTTTTTCTAGGATCTGCCGGAGTGTGAAAATCTTATCGTTAGTTGATTTTCCTCGCCTAAAGCCACACTAATAAGATCCGATCAGGTCGCTGGTGAAAGGTTCTAGGCGGATACACAAAATAGCCGACATAATTTTGTATGCGATGTTGAGGAGACTTATACCTCTGTAGTTGGCGTAGTTCAGAGCATCTCCTTTTTTGTGGATACGGCACACTATGCCGAGCTTCCATTCATTGGGCATACTTCCTCCAACCAGATTCTAGAAATCATTTGGTGTAAGTCATCCCCCGCTGCCTTAAACAGTTCAGCTGGCAGGCCATCTGAACGTGCGGCCTTATGCGACTTAAGTTTGGATATCGCCGTTCTTACTTCTTCTAAGTCAGGTGGACGGATAGTTTGACCATCATCGTCCAAGTTGAATGGGTTGTTCTGCATAGCTACGGATGGTTGGCAGTCTTCGCCGCTTAGGAGCTTGGAAAAGTGTTCCTTTCAAATTCTCAGCACCGTCTGCGTATCTCCTATGACATTACCATTTTTATCACGACAGGCTTCTATTCTGGGCTGGAATCCTTGGGTAGATCGTTTCACCCTTTGATAGAACTTTCGAGCGTTACCCCTGATGTAGCATCCCTCAATAGACTCGACCGCTTGCTTTTCGTGCTCCCTCTTCTTCCTTCTTAGGAGTCGGTGATCCTCTCTTCTTTTTTGCACATAGACCTCGCGGACTGCACCAGTTCTGGTCCTAGCTTGCAGCATTGACTCATATGCTTCGTCCTTGGCTGCATGTGCCTGCCGACAGTCCTCATGCAACCAGAGGTTTCGCTTTGGTTGTCGATTGAAACCCAGCACACCAGAGGGGGCACTTCTAATGGCTAGCTGGCAATGATTCCACTGTTCGTCTATAGTTGGTGCTGCTGGTTCGTTTTCTGATTGAGGGCGATACGGTCGGCAAAAGTTGTGGCAGTCTCTGGTGATAAAAGTTTACCGACGTTGAACTTTCTCCTAATATCCTCTCTTCGCTGAGGCTCCAAGGATATCCGCATCCGGACTCTAGGTACTACCGAGCCTATGTTGGCCTCTCGGAAAGTTCGGACATCCAGGCTACTGGATGCATGCCTGGCGTCTATCGCGATATGATCAATTTGGTTAACAGTGCCTTGATCTGGAGACTTCCAAGTTCCCTTGTGTAAATTGAGATGGGGGAATTGAGTGCTTGCTAGGACGATATTTCTCCCCGTCGATCTGTTTAAGCCCGTTTTCAGAAGTTTCATCATGCAGGCTGTGTCCTCCGACTGTCGAACCAAAGATACCCTCCTCTCCGTTGGGGCGTGGACTCAGATCAGTGAGATGTTTTTAAATTTGGCCCTGTTGCGGATTTTTAAAATTTCTTCCTCGCTAGCTTCTTTAATATATATACTCTCAGGTATTTCCCTTTTTTCATGATTGAAAGTCTGAGTTTTAGTATTGCACATATGCATAATGCTTGAAACTTGCTTTGCAAACTGATCAGCAAATTCTTCCACGATCTTATAATCACCAATAGAAAAGTTTTTTGTATAACTTCGTCAATTGAAGCTTTTTTTCTTCCCAAAATCTCGTTTATAACGTTTCATGTTTTTCTAGGGTCATGTTGTGCATTGGAAATTTTTTGTTTGTAGTAGTTGGTTTTTATGATTTATATACTACTGTTTACCAAGTTTCGGAAGTTTTTGTATTCTCGCTCATAGCTTTGATTTCTTGGGTTGTCATTCCATCTCCTATTATCTCTTTTTCTACACATTGATGTTATTTCGCTGTTGATCCACGGTTTTTGTACTCGTTTTTGTTTTGCGTTGTTGTATGTAGTTGATTCCATGTATATGTTGTTTATTTTCAAGACGAATTTATCATAAAGAGCTTCTATATTGTTTTCTTTAATCATGTTTTCCCAGTTTGTTTGTTGAATGAGCTCGTTAACTTTATGTTGATTAATGTGCATACTACGATTTTCGTCTGCAGATCCTGTTGTCCCTTTATTGCATAAAGTATGGCAAAGTGGTCGGCCATATCGGTTTCCATATCAGCAGAAAAAATGTCTGCCTTCGTAACGCTTACATATATGTGATCAATAAGAGTAGATGTATTTTTTCTAATATCGACACGTGTAGTTGTTTTTTTATAACATTTCTAAATCCTTTTGATGCCATCATCTCTATATATCTCAAAACTAGTGAGTTCTTTTCATCAAGTATATCTATATTCATATCACCAATGAATATGTTTTGCATTTCTGTGTTGATAACTGTATTAAATTCTTCAATAAATGGAACTGCGTTTAATTAAGTCTTCTATATATTGCACGTATGCCTATTTTTTTCTTCATTTCCATGTCTAACTTGTTAATGAATTCCTTCATAGTTTATGGGGTTAGAAGGTATGACTACATTATGTAATAATGCTCTTCCACATAATTTCCAATTTTTATTATCTGGCTTTACACCAAAGAAGGTGTTTATTTGTTGGTGTAAGATGATTGTTTACATAAATATAATCGTTTCTTTCTTTTACTGCTGTAGCCTGCCCATTGCTTGTGGTTTTTATAATTTCTGTCATTGTTATGTTGCGTTTAGCCTTTGCCTTCTTAATAAAGTTATCTTTTCATGTTTGACTGATAATCGATACAATTATCGTTGCTTTTTCCGGATTTTTTTTTGTTTGTCCTGTAAACATCGGTGATAGCCCAGTGCACACATCAAAGTCAATCGTCTTGTCGACTGCTTGTACTAACTCTGCCACATTTTCATTTTGCATTGGTGGACTATTTTTTATTTTAATGTTGTTTTTTAATAATTGTTGTTCAACTTGTTTGTGTTGCTTTTTTTAATTCGGTTATCTCATTTGAAAGTTTTCGCAGCAATTTGTTGTTTGAATCCATGGTGTTCTTAATTTCATCGTATTTGTTTCTGTCATTCCTTTTCTCATTTCATTTAGTATATTGTTGTTTAGTGATTCACTGTTTCTTGGAGATGTGGTGTTTGAACATGCAGCTCCTTCTTCTTGGAGACCATCTGGAGAGCTTACACTTCTCATACGTTTGCTCATCGGTTGCATAAATATATTTTCATCTATTTCTTTTCTGCAAGCTAGGCACTTCCATTCCTCCTTTTTGGCCGCTGTCATTTTACTATAGGATTTTTCAGAAAGTGTTGTACATCCAAAGTGCATCTTGAGATCACACCTGAAACATGTAACAAAATACCCATCGAAGAGTATATCGGAGAGATATTCAGAACATGGACCCATGTTATACATAAGAATTTATAATTTATGTAGGTATTGTACTTGTGTATTTTCATTGGGTATATTACACCTAAACACTGTTTAAAAAGGAATAATTTTATTGCTTTTATAATAAAAAGGAATTCTTTTTGTCTCTTTTCTATTCTTTTGTTTTACATAAACTTTATTTGTTTTTGGGAAAAACTTTGCTGTTTATGGTTAGAAAAAAAATATTTATGCACCGGAATATTAAATAAACACGACTGATAACTTTGAAACTTACATCATCCTTTCCTTTCCCGACGTTTCGATGGTAGTTGCCGTCCTCTTCAGGGGAGCTCTTATCTACAAAAATAAATTGAACATATTATACACATAAGTCTAATATTTTGGCAAACTTACATTTAGTAGGAGTATTTACAATAAACATAAGTAAAATAACGACAGGAAAACTCAAATACAAGGCAATATTTAAAAATTTAGATTTTGTTCCCGTTGTTTTATCTTTAAGACACCGCAATTGAAGTTTTGTCGGATTTAAATTGTCAGAGTTTCTGTCTAGTCACCAGAGAGCATTAAACCGCTGAAATGTTTTGGCTGGCTTGCTTACGATTCATATTGTTTTTGTTATTAATAATATGAAGCGTTCCCAGAGTATACCGCTTGGAGATATGCTTTTCCATTTCCAGGATTTCCACTCTGTCAAAGTCTGGTTTGCGTCCAGGATCGATGATGTGTAATTTTTTAATTAATGTCTTATTCGTGGTTAGAAATTCGTTGATGAAGAAGTTGTTGTTTGTAGGAAAGGTTGCAATTTTCTTCCGCATTGCCACGAGAGTTAATTTATAAACTACGTCGGTGCACTTATCCTTTTCTATTTTTGTTTTAATGTTGCTGAAAAGAGGTATTAGGGGCCTGTTGGATTTATACCTCCATCTTTCTGCCGATTATCAACAGGAGCTTTGTGTGTTTGGCGAAGTATTTAGTCCCGTATAATTTCGATTGGATAGTCATTGTCTAGGAGAATTTGAGTGATTATTTTCTCTTTTTAAATTGGCATTTAGAGTAAATTAATAATACAAATTCAAAAAAAAATTTTAAACAAATTAAACATTTTTCGTAGAAAAAAAATTGGAAATCTTCTAATTTAAACTCGCGAACTCAATGGCTAGATTTTACTCTTTATTTTAACTTTTTGGATTGCGAGATAATTGTTATTAATTCTTATTATATATTAATTTTTTTTTTCATATTAAAAGTTTAAAAACTTTTGGGCACTCAACATTACATGAAAAACCAAATAAAACTGTTTGCAGAAAAACAAAATCAAACATATAATGTACATAAATTATGGATTTATGGGTTATTTTTGGTGAACAGCTTACCCAGACTTATAAGTTTATCACATGTGCTTGTCGTTAATGTAACATTTCCGATTCCACCCCATGCGAATCCATTTTGTGTCTTACATAGAACCAAGAAATGTTGCTGCTTATATGAGATCTCATTTTTATGAACTATAATATAACTTATAAATTTAAGTTTCAAAACACAATTATTGATTATTTTCAAATAAAAAAATGTATCCCAACGAAAAATTAGAAAGTGAAAAAGTTAAGCAAACACATACATAATGAGTTTTGTTTTCCAGCTAGCTGTATATATTTATTTAATCTTATGTCGTTTTTATTTGACAATCCGGAACCTTCCGGACTCTTCTCAAAATGTTCACATGGAAAAGGATGATAGTTATAATTCTGAAAATAAGAAAATTTCGCTTCTGGATTTGAAATCAGAATCGGAACCAGAAGCACTCACACATTCATATACTTGATAGTCAAACTCGACTGAGGTCATTTTTTGTATCATAATTGTGCAACAAACATTTTTTTTGAATTTGAATATTTCCACGTACACAATTATTTTCACACATACAATCTCATTAAAATTAAGAAACATCAGAATCACACAAAACTGTTCAGTTGGGATCTCGGATCGGAGAAAGATTCCGGATTGCCAAATAAAAACGCCATTGTTGTACCTACTATCATGACGTCGACCCACAGCTGTGCCACTAAGGCCCGTTTGCTGATACGAAACTTAAGAATTTATGTTCCACATTTTGCGGTTTCAAAGGTAAACGTAAATAAAACTGGATAGAAACTATTTCCTGCGGGCTTTAGGTCCATTAAATATGTTATTTTTTTATATTACGACGTTTAGAACATGTGTAAGATTTTTTATCAGGCTTTATTTCTACGGATCAAGCATAAAACCAGAAAATACATATATTAGTACACCACATGAAGTGGAATGTCAATTAACTTACAAAACTTAAAAAAGAAATTATCTTAATATTTTACAGCATATGTAGGTAGTTTACAATTAAAATTGTATGAAAAACTATTACAAACTAGAAAATGAAAAACAAAATTTTAAAGTTTAATTGACAAGTATAAATCATTAAACAAAATTACTTTTTAAGCACACACACAACAAGAAACAGACAGTCGTCATCGACCACGAACAAATCGTATTTAATTAAATAAACTTGTTATTTCTCTTAATAAGCTGGCTGTATGCACTGCTTAAATTTTCACAATCTGAACGGCGATTCATAATCGGCAGCATCTCAAGTAAATATCTCTTACAATGGTGTTTCTTCTCTCTGGGATGGGGCATTGAAAGAGGAAGATACAGGTCGCATAGGAATTCCGTCCTTGTGTAGTTTTGGAAGACCGTATAGAATTGGAATAGAAGGGTTACTATTTTTTAAAGATTTCATCTCAAATTGATCAAAAATAAGATTAGCTGAGTTAAGACATTTGTAGATTTGCGCCTTTTATTTTTCCGTCGGATCGCTTTTTGTCTCTTCAATCAACATACCCTGCAAACAAACATTCATTTTATCAATATTGTAGTATTTTCACTCAGGTTCGAAAATAAAACCTATTTCCTTTTTAACGACTTCAAATTATTTACTTCACAATTATTTATACACCACTTTTCTTGCTAACACACTAAACGCTTTATTATTCCACATATAATAAAAGTATACCAATTACAAACTTATATCTTTTCTTACAACCAACTTTACACTTGCGCTTTCAATAATAAACTGTCCGGTTTCGCAGTTAGAGGAGCGGTATTTATACTTCTTTAAGCTTTCTAGATATACCTTGAAAGTTCTCGTCAACTGGTTCCAGCAAGTTCCTTTCCAATAGCTTGTTTGGTTTGCGTCTTCTACTATTGTATGAAAAGTCTCCACCATGGGGAATAGGTGTGTAGTTTGTAGCATACTTCAGTTATTGTTTTGGTTAAGTTTGTAGCACACTTTCAGGTATAAAAATAGTCCGTTTTGAATTCAAGAGTAATCAGATAGTACAATTCGTAACATTGTTCCCTTTTACGTTTGTTCGTCACGAAACAAATCCAGTATTCCCATCACCGTTATATCGATGCAACCGGTCGCAGTGTACTACCTTTTGTTTACCTCTAGACCCTTTCCGAATACGGTAAGCGACATCATTGATCGTAGCATCAACATTATAAGGGCCTTCCCTATTTCTCCTGCCTCAAATCCTGTTTTAGTTGCTTTTATGTCGTATCGTGTTTTCATTCGATCGCTAGCTACCTTTATCTTGGTCCTTGTTCTTTCGTGAATGTCAATAAGCCGTTCCCTGAGGACATCCACATATTCCTCTATTCTATGAGGCTCATTTCTCGGGTAACCAAATTTAACTTGGCTCGGTAGTATTTGTTTCCGCTAACAGTTTCAGGGAAAGGGCCTGCGATGTCCAGTGCAATCCTTTCAAAAGGTGCTCCTACTTTTTGATGCTGCATTTTACTTTGATTTTTTCGGCCTGGTCCCTTGCTCGGAGCACAAGTATCACATTTACGGCACAATCTTTCGACATCAATTTTTGCATGTAACCAGTAGAAACGCTGGCGCACCTTTTCCAAGGTTTTATTTATACCAAAATGTCCCCCAGAAGCTCCATCATGCAGTTCTCGTAGAACACCATTAACTTTTTTCCGAGGTACGATTAGCTGCATCACAAAAGATTTGCCATCTGCGGATTCCCACTTACGCCGTACTGTACCTTCTTGCCATTGTAGCCAATAGGCTTTGAGAACTGGGCTCCTGTCACAGATTTCACTCCATTATGGTTTTTCTTCATGTTCTTTCCATGCAAGAATGGGTTCGATATCCGAGTCTTGTTGTTGGGCCGTTCTCAATTCTTTGTTTTCCAACCGTAAACGGGATCAACTTTTAGCCCCTGAATGGCAGCTATCTCCTTTTCTTCTTGGCGCGTGCAATGCTTGCAATCGTTTTTGCATGGTCGCCGAGATAATGCATCTGCGTTTGAGTGCAGCTTTCCTCGCCGATGCTGAATCTGGTAGTCGTATGTCTGTAATCTCTCGATCAACCTTGCTACTTGACCTTCTGTGTTCTTGAAGTTTAATAGCCAATTAAGTGCGCCATGGTCTGTTCGCAGAAGGAACTTCTGTCCATAGATATATTTATGGAAGTGCTTCGTGGCCAATATATGAGCAAGACGTTCCCTCCTAGTCATGCAATAATTCCTTTCGGGCTTCGAGAGTACCTTGCTGTAGTAGACGACAACTTTTTCCTTCTCCGTCATAAACTTGGGACAGCACAGCTCCTATTCCAACGTTGCTCGCATCAGCGTCGATGTTGAAAAGCTTATCTGGAGCCGGATATTTCAGCACAGGAGCGTTACATAAGCGCTCCTTCAGTTCCTTAAAACTTTTCTCGCACTCACCTGACCATTTGAACGGTTTGCCCTTTTCAGTTAGCTGATGTAAACTTTTAGCGATTCCAGCAAAATCCTTCACAAAACGACGATAATAAGTGGCTAAACCAAGAAAACTTCGGAGTTGATGTTTGTCTTGAGGTGTTGGCCAGTTCTTGGCGGTGTCAACTTTTTCTGGATCAGTTTTTACTCCTTCGGACGAGATGATATGCCCAAGTATTTAACTTCGGTCTTGAAAAGCGCACATTTATCTGGATTCAATTTAAGGTGAGCTTCTCGAAGTCTTTTGAATATGGTTTTAAGGTTCTCACAATGCTCATAAAATGTTTTCCCGTACACGATGACATCATCCAGATAAACAAGGCAAGCTTTCCAAGTAAGTGCTTGCGAAACACACTCCATCAAACGCTCAAATGTTGCCGGCACGTTACATAGTCCGAACGGCATCACTTTTAACTGCCACAGACCATTTCCTGTAGAGAAAGCCCTCTTCTCCCGATCTTCTGGGTGGATTTCTAATTGCCAGTCGCCACTTTTCAAGTCTAAAGTGGAGAACCATTGAGCTCCTTCCATTGCATCCAAAGTATCGCTAATTCTGGGCAGAGGATAGCTATCTTTCTTTGTCACATCGTTCAGCCCACGGTAGTCCACACAAAATTGATTTCTACCAACTTTCTTCTTCATAAGACCCACAGGTGAGGCCCAAGGACTTTTTGAGTCTTGGATTAGCCCATTTTTCTTCATACTCGATATCATTTCTTCAACTTCTTCTTGTTTAGCCAATGGGAGACGTCTTCCTGGTTGACGAATCGGTCTCGCATGTCCTGTATCGATGCGATGTTGCACAAGTTGTGTTCGACCATACTGCGTGTTTGGTGAAGAAAGTATGTCACACTACTCATGAAGAAGGCTACCAGCAATACTAAGCTGATGTTCGCTTAGATTGGATGACTTGAAAATGTTTGCTTTAATGGTCTTCAAATGTTCGAGGCTCACCGACTTCTGGCTGTCCACTTCTGTGATCTTTGTTATTGTTGACACAGATTCACATTTCCCAACTACATCTCCTTTTCTGAGCTTAACTTCGTACGGTTTGATGTTCAGTATCCGTACAGGCACCATGTTGTTCTTTGGTGCCACCAGAGTTTTCCCTACCATAAAGTTTTGGGAATATTGCTCAGACTCTGGTTCCACCATAAGGTACCGATGGCTACCCGAATCACCCTTTAATTTGACCAAACAAACAGTTCTGAAGAAGGAGGCAAGCATATGTCTTCTTTGGTTACAGTTTTTAGAATTGATGAGCTTTCGTTCCCGTAAATCATAGGAATTTCAATATTTCGGTACTTGAGAACTTGCTTACCGATATCCAAAATAACTCCGTGCTCTTTCATAAAGTCGACTCCAATAATGCACTCGTCACATATATCTGCTACTAGAAGTAGATGTGAAAACTCCAATTCTGCTAATCGGATCTTCAGGCGAACTTCTCCGTACACTCTTGCTACCTCTCCTGTCGCTGTTTTCAGACGAAAGCTATTGTTGTTGTGTAGCCATATCATCTTGACTAAGTCTCTACGCACCATCGAGGCAGTGGCACCAGTGTCAATTGTAGCCACGTATTTTCTGTTTTTAAAATTGCCTGTACAATCAGACTTTTGTTGTTGCCTTAAGTCTGTGAGACCTGGATGGTGGTTCTGGGGCCATCGATACCAGAAACCAGCTTTTGCCCCTCGAAGTTGGTTCTTACTCGTTTCCCGTCTGGGAAACAGGTAGGGCGAGCAGGAGTGTTGGCTGTATTGCTAGGTTCGTCTCTGGTTTTTCCGTGTCCACAATGTTGACACACAGCTCTTCTTGGTGGAAATCTGCACTGGCGTTGGAGATGTCCCGTCTTGTTACAATTCCAGCATCGAACAGGTCAATTTCGTTGACTTCTATGGAACTCAGTTCTATGACAAGAGCACTCTTCAACTTCAAGTTCTCTTACCCGATGAACTCCTTGAGAAGCTTGTTCTGCTGCTTCCATTGTCAAAGCGAATGCTAATGCTTCGGGAAGAGTACGTTTTCCAGCAGTTCGGATTACTCGCTGAAGGTTTCTGTGAGAAGCGGCCCGGACAAATGCTTCCGTTGCAAACTGGCTAATGATTTCATCTCCTGCGGTTGGATATGCCAGGTGTGCCAGTCGTTCGATATCTGCTTGGAGTTGCTGTAGGCTTTCACCGCTTTTCTGGACTCTGGTATTGAGTTGAACTCGGAAGACTTCTTGCATATGGCCATCTCCAAAGCGTTTGTCAATGGCTTGAACAAGAGCACTGAAGTTTCTATTCTTGTCTGCTGGTATATTTTGCAAAAGTTCAGCAGCAGAACCTCTTAGTGCTAATGTCAGCCCTATAAGCTTTTCTTCGTCATCCCAGCCATTTGTCGTTGCGGCTGCCTCAAATTGCTTTTTAAAGATCGACCAAGAAGTTTGTCCGTCAAAGGTTGGTGGATGCATTTCTTTTCTTTTTGGACAGTCACCAGAACTTTCTCGAAACTTTATTTTTCTTACCTTGTCCAATTCCTTTTTTATAGTTTCAAATTTGCCTTCCATTTTCTCAAACTTTCCATGAACATTTTTAAGCTGTGCGTCTATTTTCAAAAATTGCTTTTCGACGCCTTCCATACGTTCGTTAAGAGCAATGCATTTGTTCTCAAATGCAACTAGCTTAGCTTCGATTAGTTCGAAAAGATTCTTTTGCTCGTTCTTTTGTTCTTCCAATCGTTCCTTTTGTTCGTTATTTTGTTCATCAAACTTGGCGAGCAAAAGAGCCATCATAATTGAGAAGTCAAAACTAGTACTTATATGTTCTTCTGACATTTCAATGTTAAATTGAAATGTGTCTGGATTTTCTTTTTTTGTCTTAAATGTTCTTGCAACTGAATAATAAGATCATTTTTCGATCCAGCAGTAGGAAGACCTCGTTTGTTTAGTTCGACCGAATTGAAGTCGTTCAGAGTCTTACCCATTTTTCTTTAGACACAGTCACTTTTTATATTAAAATAAGCGATACACAATTTTCTTGTCTTACTTAATTATCTCAATGCAAAATTGCAAATGCAAACATGAAATAAGTTTTATCCCACTTCTGACATCAATGTGGTATTTTTACTCGATTCGAAAATAAAACTTATTTCCTTTTTAACGACTTCAAATTATTTACTTCACAATTATTTATACACAACTTTTCTTTCTAACACATTAAACGCTTTATTATTCCACTTATAATAAAAGTATACCAATTACAAACTTATATCTTTTCTTACAACCAACTTTACACTTGCGCTTTCAAAAATAAACTGTCCCGTTTCGCAGTTAGTGGAGCGGTATTTATACTTGTTTAAGCTTTCTAGATATACCTTAAAAGTTCTCGTCAACCGGTTCCAGCAAGTTCCTTTCCAATAGCTTGTTTGGATTGCGTCTTCTACTTTTGTATGAAAAGTCTCCACCAAGGGGAATAGGCATGTAGTTTGTAGCATACTTCAGTTGTTGTTTTGGTTATAGTTTGTAGCATACTTTCAGTTATTGGGCCTAGTATAAAATAGTCCGTTATGAATTCAAAAGTAATCAGATATTACAAATCGTTACAATACATTCGTTTTTTTTTCGAGAATTGAAATTGTGTTTCCTTTATCCGCTTTACAAACAGTTAAGTTTCGAGATTTAATTTTCGTAGTCAAACAGCGTAAAGCGGATAAGTTAATACTTTCCAGACAATTTTTATTTTCAACCCTGGCGTTGTTAATTATTTTCGCACATTCTTTTCTCGTGGCTACATCAGTATCTGGTAAAACAGCATCAGTGTGTACAATGAGGTTTGACAGCTTAGCCAAGCTGGGAGATGAGTCATGTGCAAAATTTAATCCCATGCACATTTACCTGGTTTCTGTAGCTGAGAAATGGGTAGTTGTGTTGTTTAAAACACGATTATGAAAAAAGAAATCGTCATCGACAGAGTCGTGGGTTTGCACTTGGTGGAACTTTGGTAACAATTTAATGAAAGTAAGAAAACACTTGTTATTTAAATAAGATTCACAAGTTTGATTTTTATTAAAAACTAGCAAACCCGGCGAAGTCCGTTTCGCCACCAGATGGCTTCGTTTTATGTAACATTTCGTTTGGTGATTAAAAGATGAAGAAAAATTTTTTTTTGTTTTATATTTGAAAAGGAAAATTTTTTATTTCATTTCACAACAGTAATGAATTAATTTCGATTACAAAAATGAAGTGTTATTTAGTTGAACTTCTCTAAGTAAATGAAAGTGAATCCAAAGTAAATACTGAATCGAAGCGTTATACGTGTCCGCAAATTATCCGTTTCATTGAAGTGCTCTTTGGTAAACCACATTTTTTGTTTTTTGGTCTGACGTTAACACAAACAAAGCGGATGGTTTCCCAACTAGTGAACACGCAACGTATAAATGCCCATGTGAAAAACAATGATTTTCTAAATTTATCCCGCGAACACTAAGCGATTGGCCTTGCGACTTGTTAATTGACATTGCGAACGCAAGGCGAACTGGAAATTGCAATCGTTTGAAGTCAAACGGAAGATCAGTCGGAATCATTTGTATTCGAGGAATACATATATTTTCACATGCGTACTTTCCGTTAATAATGGTTGCCTCAATCAAATCCGGCATAAGTCTTTTTACCGAAAGTCGGGTACCGTTGCAAAGTTGCGGTGGATTCAAATTTCGCAATATCATAATAACTGTACCAACTTTGAGTTGCAAGTTATGTGGTGGAAATCCTGGAAACTCCAGAGAGTTCAAAAACTCCGTTGGATAATTTACTACATCATCGGGATTTGTTATGGAATCAACGGATTTGTATGTCACCAAATCGCCAGCAATTTTTGATTGAATGGTGAAATTCAGTGCGTGTACATCATTATTCTTTGCGGCAAGAATTGCTCGTTGACTTAACCAAGCATAATTCTGATAATTCTCACTAATGTTTGGGAAAACATTTTCAATAAGAGCTAATTGAGAGTCTACAAATCGGCAAAAGTCGTTGGTAAGAGTAATTAATCCAGATGTCGCATCAACTGGGACTTTTCCATTTCCAACAGCTAACAATTGTTTGGAAAATTGTGCAGCACTTTGATCATTTTGAAGTTGAACTCTCATATTAGTGGTTAGCGATAATGTGTTTACGTTATTCCATAAAGGTGATGCCTTCAGGCAAGCATTCAATTCATCTGCAGGCGTTCCACGGGGAATTACTGGCAACGTCTACCTGAAATCGGCTGCCAACAATATCATCAAGCCGCCAAAGATGTTGTTATTTCGCCGAAGATCCTTCAGTGTGAAGTTAAGTGCTTCAAGTGATTTCTTATGTGCCATTGTGCACTCATCCCAAACAATGAGCTTGCATTGCATCAACAATTTTTCCATTACACTATCAATTGTGTTTAAATTGAGTGGCAACTTAAGCGCAGAATGTGCAGTACGACCGCCATCTAGAAGAGTCGCCGCAATTCCAGATGATGCTAACGCCAAAGCTATGTCACATCTTGATCGAATAGTGACCAAAATCAATGAAATGACAAATGTTTTCCCTGTTCCTCCAGGTGCGTCCAGGAAGAATATACCACCAGTATTATTGTCCACCGCTTGCATTAATGTTTCGTATACTTGTTTTTGCTGTTCATTCAGCAACGGCACATTATTTGGAACGAATTCCTGCAATGTATCAACATTGTATTGCAGCTCTCGATTTAATTCTTGGTTGAATGCATCGTGCATCGATCGATTTGGCGCAATCATTCCTACTTCAATCAGTAGCTTGTTTGCAATATTCAAGCATTGATCCTCAATTAGAATCAATCCTTCATTATAGATTTCATCGGTTATTTGGATGTCAGGATTATGCGTTTGAATGCGAAAGCGATACACGATATCTTCACATATGTCGTCTTTGTATTTGTTCCATAACTGAATTGGTTGTGAAGGAAAACATGTGGAAAACACCTGTGGCCAATCTGGGACTGGGGTTCCTTGTTTGCGACGTTGGAATTTCTTTGTTGATTGATTCGAAGTATAATACTTGGGCATTTCAACGTACATCAGAGTCGCTGCGAATGGATCTGCTTCACACATTGCAAAGAAGCTAGTCAATGTTGTCGATGGTGGTCTCTCAGCTCGTTGTGCCGCATTAGCCTCAGTGAAGTAAACTCTTTGGCCATTTTCCAAATGCACTGCTAAATGTACAACTGTGGGATATCTTTCAGGAATTTGAAATGACAATAATCGCCACAGTGCTTCATTAGTACTGACGTATCTGCCCATTTGGAAGTTTCTGATTTCGTCATTCGCATTTTCCGACGCAATACCAAACACAGCCATGTCGCTGCCTTTGTGACGTACTTGCACAAATATTTGATTGATTTGGCCGAATGACAACTCTCAACGTTTGCATGTGTTTCGAAAATTCGTGATAGCAGCGGGCAATATGGTACAATGATTTCATTTCCGATCTCAATCTCTTGATTTTGAACTTTAACTTTGATAGTTCGACCATTATCTTCTTTTGAACGCCGACGATAAACTGGATATCCATCGTTATATATCCGTATATATATATATCCATCCAACTAACGGTCGCGGATATCGTTTTGTGCACTTTCCATCAGCCATGCAAGGCGATAATGGATTTAATGCACCGCACGGTCCATGCACCATCTGTTTCGTCACAATGTCGTGTAGATGGGGATCAGTGACTGGATCAGGAATTTCAGCTGATATGATGTCATCCACTTCATTTGAATGTAATTTGTTCAGCAACCAAATTAGGATATGAGCATGCGGTAGTCCACGCTTCTGCCATTCCACCGAGTACATATAACAACGTGTGTCACCAAAAACTCGATACTTAGTAAGCACATCCATCATAACCTTGAGTTTTTGCTGAAATACTCTGGCGATTATGTCATGGCGATCTTGCGGTTCTTGGCCCGGTTCCAACTCACGTTCAATTTCCGTCCCCTTCGGATTGCATGTGAACGTAATAAATAAATCCGGAGTTCCATAATTTCGCACGTACGTCATAGCGTCTTGAGCGTATTCATGCATGTGGCGTGGGCTTCCGATATAAGATGATGGGAGAATCGTCAGACGTCCAATATTCTGAACATCACCATCTGAATGAATAGCATCACGCAAGTGTATATAGTCCTCAGATCGTAGCTTTCCCTGATTGAATCGGATGAACGGTCAACGTTCGGTCTCGACTTTGACATACATGTCGACTGTCGACAGCGAATTGCTGGAATAACCGACGGCACCTCAGAATGACATTCTCCTCATGTGTACGAATCATCATACGATACGCATAGTAATTCATTGCGCTTAGATTTTTATTCGTTGATACGCCTGAAAATGAAAAATTAAATGAATTGTTAATGGAAACCAATAATAGCAATAATTAGTGTGTGAATATTGTACCTGTAATTGGATAGACCATCTTCAACGTGATGTCGTATCCGTCTTGCCCTTGCCAATAAATGATTGGATATTGTAACGCATCGTACAAACGATGTGCCTCGTTTACACGATGCATGTCTCGCGATTTAGTTGGATCGCCAACAATAATTGCAGCAACATCATTAACGGTGGGTGCATTGAATCTTCGCACATGTTTACCTGTTGGGGTACAATCCGCTCTTCTGACAAATTTGTGCGTATCCGATGGCATTCGTTCCAATGCTGTTTTGAACATATCAACCACAGCATTATTAGCGTGAAAAAATGCTTGCAACTGTTCAATAATTCGTCTCTTTAACTGTTGTTTTCCCTGTATATTGCACCGCACATTCAGCTGATCCACCATCGACGAAATGAAATATATTTGCAGAAATTGATGCGCTTCATCTGGTGTTGGCACCATTGAACCATGCAAATGATATATTTGTCCTTGTATCTGTAATTGCAAACAATCATTTGTTGCAGAATGCGGTGTAACTTCTGATCGTGTGATGGTGTAGTGTGTGGTGTATATGTAGTTGTTATGTGTTGCAATTCATTGTGTTGGTGTGAGTGATTCGTTATGTGTGTTGTATCTTTTACCTTGCAAGTCGGCATGAAGCCGCCTTCTCGAATGATATTAGCTCCAAAGGAAGTCATGCGAAAGCAGTTATTGTATTCAAGGATGTGTTGAAGAAAATGGCTGGAATCGGGATCCATCGAACAATGGTTTCAGTGGCTGTGGTGGTGTAAGTAATGGATCCAGTTTGACTTTTCCACTTGCGCAGCACAATCCAGCCGTTTCTCTTTTGAACTTTAACGCATTGCAATATCGGCATATAGTCGTCATTGGTCCAATATCTAAATTGTCATCATCACTGTAGTTCGCAGTGGGATCATATTGGAATGCCAAGCGATTGTATGATGCCAATGATCTTCGTGTGCTCACGCGTTGTCTCAATCGGGCATTTTCTCTTATTATATTTTGTCTTTCTTTGCTTAAGTTCTGTGAATACACTTGTTGCTGGCTTGCATGTCTTGTGCGGCGGCCGATGTTCGCACGTCGTCCTCTAGGCATTTTGGACTATGGACAGAGTGGTGAATTTAACCTCAAATGCACGATCCACATAATTTACACAGTTCAACTTACCACCTTAATATGGATATTTTGGTCCATATTGTTTACGACTTCATTCAAAAAACGAGATAAGCTACGTTCTGTGCCCGTCTAAGCAAAAAATATATCGTCTACATATCGAGTCCAAGAAAAAACATATTTTAAGATCTGGTTAGATGACGAAAATAGATTTTTTCCCAGTTGCCCATATAGAATTCGGCTCCTAATGGGGAAAGAGACGACCCCATCGCTAGCCCGGATAGTCTATAGTTTTTTTCCATTGAAATGAAAATAATTTTGGTCTAAACAGGTAGATATCAATTGTTGCATTTGGAAACACTTAGCTTTATTATTGATGCAACGATTTAATGACTCAAAAAGAAGATCTTTCAGGTTCTTAGTTGGAACCGATGGAAATGAATTCTTGACGTCAAATGAGACCAATTTAGCGTTTGGAGGAAGAACCAGTTTTTTTTTAAATTTATCAATGAACTCCATAGAATTTCTTATTGCATACTTAGGGGTAAAATATAATAATTGCTGCGGTAAGATCTTACTTAGCTTTTTCCCCAACTTCTGGGATGGGGCATTGAAGGATGAAGATACAGGTCGCATAGGAATTCCGTCCGTGTGTAGTTTTGGAAGACCGTATAGAATTGGAATAGAAGGGTTACTATTTTTTAAAGATTTCATCTCAAATTGGTCAAAAATAAGATTAGCTGAGTTAAGACATTTGTAGATTTGCGCATTATATTTTTCCGTCGGATCGCTTTTTATCTCTTCAATCAACATACCCTGCAAACAAACATTCATTTTATCAATATATTCGTTTTTTTCGAGAATTGAAATTGTGTTTCTTTTATCCGCTTTGCAAATAATATAATTTTGAGATTTAATTTTCGTAGTCAAACAGCGTAAAGCGGATAAGTTAATACTTTCCAGACTATTTTGATTTTTAAACCTTTTTTAATTATTTTCGCACATTATATTCTCGTTGCTACATCAGTATCTGGTAAAGCAGCATCAGTGGGTACAATTAGGTTTGACAGCTGAGCCAAGCTGGGAGATGAGTCATGTGCAAAATTTAATCCCATGCACATTAACCTGGTTTCTCTAGCTGAGAAAAGGGTAGTTGTGTTGTTAAAAACACGCTTATGAAAAAAGAAATCCTCATTGTTGTTGCATTAACTAGCGTTGGATATTTTTTGGAAGAAGAAAATTTCTTCTTAAGGGACTCCAATTTAGCTTTCTGTCGTATGTACTGCGCATGCGCCAGAGTTTTTGCATTGTCAAATGCGTCGTCTTGTATACACGCAAACTCTGATGCATGTAGGCGGAAAGCTAGCTCAGAGTGAATAGTTTTTAAAGGCATACTAATATTATTTCGCTTCTCTTAATGATTTTTTATTTCTTCAGTGAGCCATATGTATTTTGCTTCATTGTGTGTTTATATATTTAGGGAAAATGTTTAATTTCTTACAGTATGAGTTGTACCAGATATGTTTACTAATGAGTTTAAATTGCACAATTAATCTCCGGTAGAACACAATTAATTTGTGGGAATCAGCATTTTTGATAGACTGGACAGAGTCGTGGGTTGGCACTTGGTTTAACTTTGGTAACATTTTCATGAAAGTAAGAAAACACTTGTTATTTAAATAAGATCCGCAAATTTGATTTTTATTAAATATATAATATATTATAAAGTTCGATGGTTTACATTATGTGTGAAACACTACAACATTTAAATGACCACCACGCGAATTCTTGCAGGCATCAATTCTTTTGAGGTAATTTTCGACCACTTTTTGACTCATATTGGGCGGTATCTCAGCCATAACTTGACGAATGTTGGTTTTCAAGTGCTCAAGAGTTAAAAGTTTATCTGCATAAACACGGTCTTTAGCGTAGCCTCACAAAAAAAAGTCCAGCGGTATCAAATTGCATGATCTTGGTATCCAGTTGATATCGCCACGACGAGAAATTACGCGGCCAGGAAATGTCTCTTGCAATAAAGCCGTATTCGCTCGAGTTGTGTGGCATGTGGCACCGTATTGTTGTAACCACATATTCTCCAAGTCGTATTCTTCCATAGCATGCAAAAAAAATCATATAAAAAAAATCAAATAAACCATAACGCTCCGAATTGACGGTGACAGTCGTTCCATCGTCCTTTTCGAAGAAGTAAGATCCAATCACACCTCCGAACCAAAGAACGCCCCAAACAGTGACAGTAGATGTAATTGCCTCTCTTCAATTACTTGTGATTCTCAGAACCCCAAATACGACAATTTTGTTTATCAACATACCCACCGAGTGAGAAATGTGCTTCGTCGCTGAAGAAAATTTTGTACGAAAAATCGAAGTCCACCGCCTGTTGTTCAGCACCCATTCCACGTATCTACGAATGGTCAGCTGGCTTCAGTTGTTGTGTTAGCTGGACTTTATATGGATGTGGGTGCACATCCAATTGCAAAATACGCCATAATGTGCCGTAACAAAGTCCTAATTCCTGAGAACGACGGGGAATCGATACATTCGGGTCTTCGGCAACACTTTCACTTACAGCAACGATATTTTTATTGGTACGAGCGAAACGATGATGCACAGGCCTTGCAATATCTGTAAACAATCCAGTCTCTTCAAATTTCTTCACAATTTTGCCAATTGCTTGCGTAGTTGGACGATTATGTAAACCATAATCTCCTCTTAAAGCACGATGTCTGGCTGTGGCAGAATCACCATTTTTGTAGTAGGTTTTAACAATTTTTATGCGTTGTGCGATAGTTAAGCGATCCATTTTCGTAAATGTCAGACTTTCAACTGAAAAACAAATTTTTTTAACAACTTAGTTTGACAGATGTCGATTTCCAGCCCTTTACTTTTGAAACCGCAAAATAGATAACCCTTTATTATGGCTGACTGTTCGTCTAAGCTTTTCATATGTAAAGTAATTCGGTTCTTATCAAGTACATTAAAATTATTTATCCTATTTGCACCTGAGATTTTATAATTATAACCTGATTTTTAAAAATATTTATGCATGATTTACTTATAGGTATGTATTTGTTATTAATGAAGTTTACTTCTACATGGGCATACAAGATAGAGCATTGGAGTTGCTGTTTATGTGCCTTTTTTGTATTTTGTTTCATTCCGAGTTTGGTTCTTTGATTGAAAATAACAATGTTAAAGGTTTATGATCGGTTTCTATTATAAACTTTATACCAAACAGATATAGTCTATAATACTTGGTTGCCCATATAATGCAAGCAACAATTCCTTTTCTTTCATGCTGTAATTGATCTCGTGTTCATTAAAAGTACGAATTCCATACGAAATCGGGTGTTTATCTTGTGAGAGTACAGCGACTATCGCACAATTACTGGCGTCGGTGGTTAAACTGCATTTTTTTTGAAAAGTCAGGATATACTAGAATTGGATATTCTATTATAGGGGTTTTAAGGGTTCCGAAAGCTTTAATGTATTCAGAATTTTAAATATGTATTTATTTTTGCATCCTTCTTTATATACATTGTCATAGGTTTGGGTATGTTTGAATAGTCTTTTATGAACTTTCGTTAATAACCGGTTAAACCTAGAAATTGTTTCATTTCATTTGTGTTTTTTGGTATGGGATAATGCTTTATTTACTCTATCTTTCTCAGATTAGGTTTAATACCATTTGGAGTAACAATATGGCCAAGAAATTCGGTTTCTTTCTTGAGAAATTCCGATTTGTCCAATTTTAACTTTAACTTAACATCTCTTAACCGTTTTAAAATCCTTGTCAGTGATATAACGTGTTCTAGCAACGATGTTGGAAAAACAATTATATCATCAATGTAGCCTAGGCATATTTTGTTAATGTATTCGCCTAGGACTTCATTCATCAGCCTATGGAATGTGGCTGGAGCTGTTTTTAATCCAAATGGCATACGGAGAAATTCGTAGTAATTTAAGTATTTCTTTGTTCTCTTCATTGTTTAAATGGTTTATTCTTAACTGATGTAATAGTGGTAATTTTTCCAAAGGTTCTTCTTTTATGCTAATATTTTCTGAATCAACTTTTTCTATGTGTACCTTATCTTAAAACGGATTTAAATGTTTCTTATATCCAATTACTTCTGCCTTCATTATATAATTTTCTATATTATAAGCACCTTCATTTATTTTCCAATTATCTTCTAATGTAGTTTCCTTTAAATATCCTAATCCTTGTTCTTGTTGCACAGGGATATCTATTTCATTAAGTTCAACTGCTGAATGATCTTTATTGTTAAAAAATAACTCTATGGATTAATCGCCTGTTTTCAGGAATTTGTTCTTATAATCTATTGTTACTTCTAATTGTTCCAAAATGTTGTTTCATAATAAACCGTCAAACTCGGTATGGAGTTGGCAGTTTAGAAACTCTGTATTTGTATCAATGTTACCTAATTGAAAGCTAACTTAGACGTGTGTGTTCGATCCCCACGCTAGACGTATTCTTTTCTATACCTCCAATTTTAATTGGATGCCGCCCATGGGTTAAAATGAGACAGTCAATACCTGGTTCTCAAATCCACTGTGCCAAACTAATGCCGTGCAATTCAGGTTGCATTTAAAAGACCGTAGGTCTTACAGGCATAGAGTTAAATTAAAAAAAAAACACAAAAAAAGTGAGCGCATTGGTTCTGGTCTTTAAATTTTAAAAATTACTAAAGCAGAGTTTTGTTATTTTCAATATTCGTATTATTTAACTCTGGATTACTTTATACAGCCCCAAATAAAAATGTGAAACGATTTCTGATATTTCCCTACTTTGGTGTCTAACTTGTTCGAATATATCTTCGTCTTATAAAGACATTACGTTATATTATTAACTTGTGATATAATCATTAAAATAATAATATAATAAAAATATATAAATATAATATAAGCATAAGAGAGACATAAAAAACTAGTCTCGGTCTCGTAAACGATCACCCGAGACGAGACCGAGGCGAGAACGAGACGAGACCGTATTTTTGGTACCGAAATTCGCCGAGAGTATCGGTGGTCTCGGGAGTTTGGTTTCAGTTTTCGGTAGAAGACATTTTTTTTATTTAATTATTTTTTATTACCTACTCATCTTCAATTTTTATAATATTCACAAGTTTTTTTTGCAATTATTTTTTCTATGTGCATTAAAATATCAAACCATATATATATGTATGTACATAGATAGTTATACAGAGATAGGCGCACTGTAAAAATCCAGAAGAGAATACGTACGATTTATGTATGCATGTCGTTCGAATAGAAATTGCTCATCCTTCAGACTTTGTTTCGCCCTCCGGAAAAGTTGATTTTAAGCCCTTGGCGTGACATTTGGAAAAAAATATTATCAAAACGTCAAAATATATTTCTTTGGCTACCTATAGAGCCATGAACTGTAAGAATCCATTGAAGCATGGCTCCGATTTTAATGGATTAAAACACCTCTACAAAACGCAAATTTACCTCAAAAAATTCGAAATTTTTCCGAATAAATTTTTGGCTTCGGAAAAATGTTTTTAAAGCCTTTTGGATGTTTTTTTGGAACAAATATTATCCAAATGTCAAAAATTAGTGTGTTGCCTATCGGTCAAGGCATGAAATATCAAAATCTATTAAAGGATGCCTCCGATTTAAATGAATACAAAAACGTCTACAATATTCAAATTTTATCTTGGAAATACGGTTCTTCAAAGGGTGTCTGATTCTAATAGCGTTACTTTGCAGCCTATTTCTTACGTTATCACATACGAGTAGATATCTTTGAAAACTAAAGTCTCACAATATGTGCGCTTTAATACGCAACTCATAAATGTTAAATTTAAAGTTATCGTCTAAATTGCTTTGCTATTGCTAGGGAACTTTTGAATGTGCCATGCAAATGTTATGTTATTACTTTCAGACATTTTGACATACACTTTTATTGTACATTTAAATTTAAAATATATTTTATATCAACAAGTTGGTTAGAAATAGGTAAAATTTAAATAAAATAAATAATATACATAATGTCTTTTTAAGTGGTGGATGAATTTAGCCATACATATAATTTTTTCTCATTCATAGGACTAAACTGTAAAAATGTCACGCAAATCTTTAACCTAGGCCTCCACTTGAAATAAATGATTGCAAGAAATGTGTCATGTAGTTAATATTTCTTGTTGGGGACCCTTAAGTCTGGATTTTTTTATTTTTAGACATAAGAATCTCTATTTATTTCTTGTCTTCTCAGAAGAAATTAACGGAGAAATAACATTTGACGTTTCATGACATGCCACATTAATCGTGCACAAATTTCTAACAAACCATTGAATCTTGTTCACAGTTTGCTTATTTCCATGTTAAATTCCAATAATTCATTAAAGAACAGATTATAATTATTCTAAAGTATTTTTGGCCACATAGCAAAGAAAAATAAATTTTTAGTAGTAGTGTCTGCAATAATGGCCGAATAAAATATTTCTAATCGAGTCGCGGCCTTACACGCGGTCTCCATTAGCGATAAATTTAAAAGCAATCGCAATAGCAATAGCAGAAGGACAGACAAATTTTCTTCGGTGAGCATTTCATAGCATACTTTTTTAGTAATTTAAGAATGTCGAAGGCAGCTGATGCTGGAAGACACAAGAACTGAGAGTTCTCCTTGCGATAAAGCTGCAATTTTGGTCTCCATTTGCGATACTGAAAGCATGCATTACAGTTTGCTCTAGATTCATCGCTAATGGAGACCTCATTTTAGAGCCGTTTTCCAACAAACTAATATACTTTTTGTCGCTTGAATCTATGGATGCCTTAAGAGAAAGAAAACACGGTTTTTAATATAAAACTAATTATACTTTTATTAGGTTGGTCGATTATTCTGGAGCGATTGTATCCGTAAGCGCAGTAGAGTACAAGAGCGAATGGGTCTTCGGAAAAAGGTGTTTGTCTTTTCATCCGTAGTTTGTGGCTGCCTCTAAAGAGTGTCGGTTGGCAGATCCCCTGTTGTCGTGTCATTCTGTGATTGGCTTATTTAAGGCAGCTTCTATCAATTCGATTCTCGAGTTCTCGAGTAGTACAGGTGTTGCCAGAACTCTCCGCCACAGTGCCCCCAGAAGGCTTACGCACCATTAAGGTAGCGCTCAGGAATCCATACACGTCGACCTTTAAGGGTGTGATAAGGCTGATTTGTTTTTTGTTGTGGAGGTTCTGGAATTGGCGATGTTGAAGTGGAATCTGGTCGAGCAATGATCTTCTGATCGGGTTCAAGATACGCAGGTTTTAAACGGTCTATTGATATTTTGGATGATTTACCCCTAATGCTAAGCGTGAAGAATTTGCCATAACGATTTGGTACCTCAAACGGTCCTTCATAAGGTGGAACTATTGAAGCTTTTACAGAGTCATTGCGATCAAATACGTGGGTTGACTTTCTGAGATCCGAGTGAACCAAGTTGCGTTGATGATCCGTGTGCCAAGCTGGCTGCTGAGGTCTAGTCTGACGCATCATAAACCGAAGGTCCTTGATTAATTCACTTTGTGAACGGTTATCGATCATTGGCGCCAGCAAATCGGCTGGTAGTCTGAGTGATGTGCCGTACACTAACTCTGCTGAGGTTGCGTTGACATCTTCTTTTATCGTTGCGCGAAGTCCGAGTAGTATAAGCGGAAGACGTTGTACCCATCGGGTTGAATCATTACAATTTATCGCAGCTTTAAGTGTTCTATGGAATCGCTCAATGATTCAATTGGCCTGAGGATGATACGAAGTCGTCAATGTGTGATTTGTACCCATGCACGTACACAGTTCCTCGAAGGCAGAAGAGGTGAACAGACTTCCTTGATCAGATGTGATTTGCAGTGGGGTTCCAAATCGGGAAATCCATTCGCTGATAATTGCGCTTGCACAGATGATTGCTGACATATCTATCATTGGAAACGCCTCTGGCCATCTTGTGTAGCGGTCAATGACTGTCAGAAGGTAGCGATATTCATTCGATGGTGGGAACGGTACAATGATGTCGATGTTGATTGATGAAAAACGTGCGTTGGATGTTGGAAAGCTCTTGAATTCCGTTCTTGAGTAGTGATGTACCTTTGTTCGTTGGCACGGAATACAGGTTTTGCAAATTAGCAAAATGCTGGCGAATGTTAGGCCAAATGAAGGGTTCTGTCATAAGTCAGACTGAAGCACGGCCGCCTGGATAGGAAAGGTTGTGTATCGCATCGATGAATTCCTTGCGAAGATCTTTGGTAATGAAAGGACGGACCCTGTTGTATGATACGTCGCAATAGATTCTTTTTTTCTAGTTGGGGAAAGGAAAACAATGTTAGTTCCATTGAATGTACTGGGTTACCTTTCAGAAGTTGTTGAAGCTCGGGATCTTTTTCCTGGGACGTCGCGAGTTTTGAATACAGATTGTTCTTAGCATTGACAAATTCGATACGTGATAAAATGTCCGCTGCATGGTTGTCCTCACCTTTGATATATTAAATATCGGTGGTGAACTCAATGATGAAGGCCAAGTAGTTCGTTTGCCTTAAGGATGCTGTTTGCGGTCGTTGTTGGAAGGCAAACACAAGAGGTTTATGGTCCGTTTCAATGTGGAATTTGCGTTTAATTCATTAGATGGCTTCCACTCGTGACGGAAGTGGCATTATTCCATCCCTGGTGATGAGGTGTCCAAGGAATTGTAATTCCGACTGCGCGAACACGCATTTACTTATATTGATTGCTAAGTTGTGGTCGGAAATCCTCTTTAACACTTCACTTATATGTTGGCCGTGTTCAGTGATGTTTGATGATGTGATGCAGATGTCATCCATGTATAGAAAAGCAAATTCCACTCCTCGTAACACCTCATGAATCAGTCGTTAAAGTGTTTGTGCTTCATTTCGTAAGCCAAATGTCATATGGGAAAACTCATATAGCCCTAAAGGAGTGATAATGGCGGTCTTTGGGACATCTTCTGGGTTGATTGGCACTTGGTGAAAAGCCTTCTGTAAATCTATCTTCGAGAATACAGACTTACCTCGAAGGATATTCGCAAAGTCATGCAGGTACGGGAGCGGGTATAGGTCGGGCAAAGTAATTTGGTTGAGGCTCCTGTAATCACCACAGGGCCTCCAGGAACCGTCTGCTTTACGCACCATGTGAAGCGGGCTTGACCAATTCGATTTTAAGGGTTCGCATATCCCAGCACGCATAAGCAATTCGAAGTCCTTCTTCGCGGCATGCAGTTTTCCGGCGTTAATCGGTCGATGCACCTGGCGGTGCTAACCGAGTAATATTCGGGAATCACCTCATGATATTCGCGAACGGTGCGTTTCTATCAATGAATTGCGGGGAGTGTTGATAGCTGGTTATTGCGTAAAGCGATTTTGAAGACGAGTTTTTGCGTGAATCAATGACGCGGGACCTTTTAACGTCGACCATTAGATCGTGGTGTTCAAGGAAGTCCGTTCCAATGATTGCAGACGTGACGTCGGCAACGATAAAAGTCCAAGCCAATGGACAGCGGAGACCAAGGCCGAGTTCATGAGAGACCTCGCCGTAAACCTTAATAGGCGAGCTTCTTGCGGCAAAGAGTTGTATTGTAGTTGGACGTAGTTTCTTGTTAGACGAAGATGGTAGAATGCAGGAAACTTCAGCACCTGTGTCGATGAGAAAAGAAAGGTTGGTATTATGTTCGCGTAAACAAAGTCTGATTATTGAGGATGAACCACGTTTGAGTTCCACCGCAGCATCCGTGTATGACGTTTCGAGTCATAATTGATGTTGAGAAGGTGATGCACTTGCCAATTGTGGACGAAAGCTGCAAGTCGGTCGACAATTAGCTGCCCTCTTACCGAATTTACGGTGGAACCAACAGTCGTTAAACTGTTCAATGGAATGATCTCGTCTGCGCTGATTACCTCTTGAATTAAGTGCGCGACTTCAGATGAAGAAGAGGGATCGGCTGTGAGCTTTTAATGTACACTGGGCGATAATGGCGATGCGCCGGTAGCCACTGCATTTAACTGACGTAACTCGACATTTTCCATGCCGGTGTCTGCAATTTTGCTTTTTTCGGCGGCGGAGCCCTTAACCATGATTATAACTGCATGCACGGACTGGGGTAAATGCGAGGCCCAAAGGTCGAGTAAGACAGGTTCGGTCAATGAGCCCTTGGACACTTGAACCATCTCATAATAGAGCTGGCTTGGTTTCTTATCTCCAAGTTTGTTGACTGTCAGTAAGGTAGTTGGTGAGTTCGTTACGAATGTATTCATACTTCTCCCATGCTGTGAACAAACCGTATCAAATCGTCGGGTGTCTATAGCAATTCCAGATGCTCAAAAATAAGAGTTGAACAAAAAAAACAGTTATCGAATCCCTACGCGGGCATAGTAATTTGCTGCCACATCCAATTGAGCAGCAGGTTGGGTTAGCGATTTATCTTCTTCTAAAGACATCACGTCGGGGTCACCACTTTGGTCGCTTGAATCTATGGATGCCTTAAAAGAAAGAAAACACGGTTTTTAATATAAAACTAATTATACTTTTATTAGGTTGGTCGATTATTCTGGAGCGATTGTATCCGTACGCGTAGTAGAGTACAAGAGCGAATGGGTCTTCGGAAAAAGGTGTTTGTCTTTTCATCCGTAGTTTGTGGCTGCTTCTAAAGAGTATCGGTTGGCAGATCCCCTGTTGTCGTGTCATTCTGTGATTGGCTTATTTAAGGCAGCTTCTATCAATCCGATTCTCGAGTTCTCGAGTAGTACAGGTGTTGCCAGAAACCTCCGCCACATACCTATAGGTGTATGTACATATATATATATAATGTTTATTTTTGTTAGGTACATTATAACTACACAACAGGCTAACCTTGTGTTGCCTGATTTACACGAATGGCAAATTGCCATTTTATGTGTCAGATTATAGCCATTTTGCTTTTTATTGTCTAAGCGCTCTAAATACTGGCAATATTTTTGACAAAAAAAATGGCACAGAGAATTTGGCATACAATGCTTCAATTAATATGGCTATGTATAAACGCTGTACTGACGTTATTTTCCAAATAATGCCATTCTAAAAAAAATAAACGTGTTAATTCTTTATTGGCAAATTGCCCTTTTAGATGTCAAATCTTATTAAGACTTAACTACATTCAGCACACTTATTAGCCTTCAACATTCAACACAAAATTCAAAAATGTTGTTTTTTTTCCAACATACTCCTCAATCTTAAATCATATTTGAAATTTTACAAAAGTAAAAGTTTTACCGCTTCTAGCTTTTACTTTTGTGTAGGAGCGCTTTTGTACAATTTGAAATATGAGATAGGTTTAAGCAGTATGTTGGAAAAAGACAAAACATTTGTTTCCCTTTTGTACAAGTGTTGTTGATCTTCTAAAATCAAGAATGAATCTAATGGCGATTTTGTTTCAATGAATAAGTTTCGATACTAAAAACAATACTATCTTGCTTTGAAACGAACGATTATGGATCTAATTTTTTTTTGTGACTTTGGGTGTTGCTTATAACATATATACACACACAAAATAAACCTTTTTCAGAGCAAAAAATTTCGAAATTTTTGAGGTAAAATTTGAATTTTATAGAGGTTTTTTAATGCATATAAATCGGATCCATCCTTCAATGGATTTTGATGGTTCATGACTTGACACGAAGGCAACATAATAAATTTTGACACTTGGATAATATTTCTAATCAAAAAAGTATCTACCTAGGTAAAGGTAAGATATGTATAGATATGTAAAGGTATGTAGGAGGGGAGCTTTCGAGAAACTTATAAAATAAACTGCTCGACTGGATCGCTCGAACTTGCTTTCGCACAGATAACAACGTGAAATAAAAGGGAAACAGTTTGGTTTTAAAATTTTTCGATTTTTTTGCTGATTCGAGGACTTAAGTGAATCGTCATTGTTATGAATAATGCATAGTAATAAATATATAGTAAAGTAATTACATATTGTTTTTCGATTAAATGATAGTGAATTATGAATGCACATTTACTTTGCATGGGGGGATATTTACATAGGTACTTCGAAAAAGTGAAAACGCGTTCTCGAAATACTTCATAGATATAAGTAAGCTTATATATATGTAGGTTTATGTAAATACAAAAAATTGAGGTTTACTTAACTATTATGTATCACTTTGAAACTACGTTAAGTGCGCTTTAAATGTCACAAAAGTTGATAGCGTATTAAAAAATGTATTTCAATGTAAAAATGATAACGTTTGACTTAAAAAAAAACGTTCAACTGAAATTAAATGTAGGTACAAAAGTTAATTTTAAAGTATAAATGAACAAGTATTAATTAGAAACTAGTTGAACCATTCAAAATTACGTTGTTACGTTAATTTTAGATTGCATTTTTGCCTAATCAGTGCGTAGGTGGGTATAGAAAACTTAGTTCGAAATTAACGATATAGGTATGGAATTGTTAAGAGAAAGCACATATATACATATTAGGTAGGTATATATGTTATTAGATACTTTAATTTGTTATTATATCTGCTAGGTATTTAAAAAGCTTAAAAGAACATTTGAAGTAGATAAAACTCATAATCTGATTTATTTATATAATATGATCTAATGAAAAAAATCAAAACTCGCTACTGTGGGTTTCTTGAACAATAACTTTGTATACAAACAATTTCTTGAACATATGTAAAAATTAAGTTTTGCCATTTCAAAAAATAAAATTTTACACGAAATTTTAAAACAATCCCTTTTCAAGAATTTTTTTTTTGCAAAAATCCATAAATAATTTTTTGAATATACCTACCTACATAATGTATGTGAAAAAAAAATTACAAATGATTCCTGATGTATGAAAAAAATTACTAGAAATTTGAACATTAAACAATCGGTTCTTTGACAGGTACCGTTATAGGTAATTTTTTAAATTAAAATATTAACGACATTCTTAACAGTAATTGGTAACAGTTTTTATTAAAATCGTTTAGAAAAATATTTTTTTTTGTATTTTGTAGGTATTGTTACTTTTGGAGTAAAAGAATTCAATCTCACCTATAGGAAATGCGCTGAAAACCTTAAGTCCACAATTTAAAGAAAATAACTCAAGTGGCTTAGGCTGCAGTTCAAAATACAACGAAATTCACGATTTTTAAACCACCATCATTTGAAACCATTTTTTCTCTTATGTCATCTACAAAATATATGTTAGTTTAATGGAAATCGGTCAAGTAACAACGAAGTTGACATGGAATTTCTTAAAATTACAACAAAGTTGACATTTTTTGATAACCTTTTTCTCTTTCATAATTCTGTGTCAGCTACAAAATATTTTAATTTAATGAAAATCGGTCAATCGGTCAAATCGCAGTTGACATGGAATTTCGTCGAAGAATAACAAAGTTGACATCTTGTGCCGTTCCGTGTTTTGATAACCTTTTTTTCTTTCATAATTCTGTGTCAGCTACAAAATATTTTATTTTAATGAAAATCGGTCAAGGAACAATGAAGTTGACAGGGAATTTCGTAAAAGAACAACTAAGTTGACATTTTTTGCCATTCCGTGTTTTGATAACCTTTTTTTTCATATTTCTATGTCATCTACAACCTGTGTCAATTTTATTCAAATTGGTCAAGGAACAACGAAGTTGACATGGAATTTCGGCAAAGAACAACAACGTTGACATTTTTTGCCCTTCCGCGTTTTGAAAATCTGTTTTATTGTAAACTATCAAAAACACAAAAAATGTACTTATAATGCCTACATAATTAAGTAATTTAGTACTATTCCTCCGTACACTTCAATCTACCTACATATTTATATAATGTAGCTAACAACCCCACACTCTTTAATTCCTACTCATCTTTCCTCATTTTAATATATTACTATGTACCTATATATATAGATATCTATATTTCTATAGTGTATATACCTTCTGTATCCCTAATAATCTGTATACAACAACAAATCTTCCTGGTTCTTTCTCTTGCACCTTTCATTATTTCCATGCAAACCAAAATACGTACATACAACTATACTGACGCTTTAAAAAAAAGAAAGAAGTATCAAAATAACCCAAGACAAGGGGTTTAGAGATAGGCACGCTTGACACACCTCGTATTTTCACCACACTTTACCTCGTATTAAATGCCAGCACAAATGAAATAAATAATGATTGTTTTAATTTGTGTAAATTCAATTATATTAACTTCGAAAATGAGACTTAATTTTTTTCTAAATTTATTGTGATGGTTCTTGTTCAAGTTGTACATAAGTTTTCATTAGAAATTAAATATTTATTTAAACTTTTCCACCACTTTTCTGTAGTCAGCTATTCACCACCCAGCTCTAACACATTTTTTTAAATTTTTTTTTCTTATTCATTTTTATTTAATCTTAATTTATAACTATCTTAAAGCTAGACAAAAATGTTTAAAACTAGCCTAATTATCAATAACTTTCAACTAATTTACTAGCCCTTTACGGGCGCTCTAAACTAAACTATATCTCTACTAATGTCTTTCGACCTAAAAACTATTTTAATTCATTTTAATTATTTTATTTTTATGGCCAAGAAAACTTTTTTAAGCAACACAACACAATTCAATAAATAAGTATGCAACGAACACTCAAGAGTATGCAATTTTATATATTTCATTAAATTATCCAATACACAAACCATTTTCTTGAATTTTATTTTTACTATAATTTTTCAATGTTCAATTATAGTGTGTTCAATTGTCCAGTGTTAAATTGGCTTGACACCGGGTCTACAGTCATCAAGACCTTGTGGGTTTACCAAGCATGAGGATACGAAGAAGTGGTAAAAACGGTGTTAATTACATGTAACGAATGGTGAGATTTCAAAGGAAAAATAATCGTTATAAATTTGATTGATCATTTCAATGCCTATAGCGTTTTTTAAAAACTTCATTATATAACTCATCAAGAGAAACGCAACGAAAAGAAAGGCGTTTTCAATTTCAGATACAAATTCAACATCACTTTTATTTTCATTACTTTGATTTTCGGAGAAATATCGTCACCTGAGTTCTATCTTGTTCTATTTCCATTATTAAAATGTTGGGAAATCGATTTTTAAAGTTAAGATCGAAAGCTTTTGTTCATTTTACCTAATTTATTTTTGAAAGTTGTTTTTCTGGAGCCCTTAACAATTTTGTTTTAAAAACCAATTCACAAATTTCTTTTTTTCTTTTGTTCTGAAATAATGATAAATAAAACTCGAGGAATAGGTCATTTTGGATATTGAACAAAGTTATATGGAGTGAAAATAAGTTTATAAAATTCGTGGATATTGACCAAAAAAAAACTTAATATTGAACAAGACAGAAATTAACAACAATTCTATAGGAAAACAGAGGCATTTTGTATTAAATTGAACAAAAACATATTTCATTATTCAAATCAGATTTCATTAGGTTATCTGAATGGTATAAATTGGAACAATAAAATTTTGAATACTTGGTATGGTTTTTTTCATCTGAAATTTAAAAAAAATGATTTAGGTCTTAGAAAAACATTGCCTCTATATTCGATTCGTCTGCAATCTTTGAAAGACACCTTTTTAAGACCCAGACTAGGTTTATTAATATTCAAAAAATGTTATATACCGTTAAATTATATACAGCAGTACGCCTATAAAAGTAACTCGAAACATTAGATTTCGGCAGCGAAAAAAAGTTTTGCTGGTCATAAGCGATAACCGCCGTATATTTACACTTTTGTTGTTTTTTTTTTGAGAGTTGAAAAAAATGTTTGGCAGACATCAAATGTTTCGTTGCCCAAAGAATACATAAAGGTAAACTTTTTCCGAGACACAACTACTTTTTTTTTCTTTTTGGTTGAATTCTTTGCACGACTTTGTAACAAATTTCGCCAATCTCATGGATTTCCGATCAGGATGCGAATTTTTGAATTAAAAAATCATAAAGACCTAAGTCTGTAGATGACTTAAAAAAATTTAATTCATAAGTTAGTTAGTGACTTATGAATTTAAAAAAAAATTAATTCATAAGGTAGTTAGTGGCTTATGAATTTAAAAAAAAAAATCAAAAGCTAGTTGGTAGATTGGAAATTCTTAAGCTTGTTTTTAGCAGAAATATCGAACCAAAGGAGAACATGCAGAAAAACAGATGAATAAACATAAGAAGTTGCACTAATCGAGGTAACACTTCTTAAAAGTTGCACTTATAGAGTCAAGACATGCTACGAATGCTACAACTTTAGTGTTGCGAAAATAGAGGAGTTGCGCGAATCTAGGGTTGCGTTAACTGAGTTCATACTGTATTTTCGATGTCAAAAGCATTTTTAAAACTTATTGCTTTGAAATAAACGTTAAACAAAAATTAATTTCTATGAAAAATTCAATACTCGACATAAAAGTGACGATCAAATTAAACTATTCTATAGATTATATTTTCCTGATTGAAAAATTCGATGTTGTTATCCGGTTGTTTAACAGTGAAGTAAGTTTATTTCTCCGGCAACTGACTCCGTGTTTATCTGGAGATTGAAAAATCGGCTCTAAGTAATTCAATCTATTTTAATTCATAAGTCACCAACTAGCTTGTGAATTAAAATCAAGCTTAAGCTATAAAGTGACTTAAGCCTTTGCAACTCTGCTTTTAATACAAAAAAAGCATTGAATATTTGTAGACGCTCCTCATCAGAAAATTTGGAAAAAACTAATTCTTTTATTGGAAGGAACTTACACGTATTCACAGTTCATCTTTTATACCAACGCACTGCACTTGCACTGACGTGCTTACTCAATGAGAGATCAAAACACTAAATGAGCATATATTCAAATAAAGTGCAATAATAGGCGTTTTCTTTTTTAGCTCCGAGTAAAGAACTCGGCTGTCAAAAAGATCTGTATTTCTTTTTTTTAGCTTAGATACGTCTAATCGCTGAACTTGTGTTTCTTTTTTCAATCAGAGCTAAATCGGAGCATGGCATGCTCCATTCTATCTCAGAATAAAATGACCGATCAAACGGAGAAAAGTGCTGAGCGCGGCTAATTTTACTTATAATTTTGACAATAACCACGAAGTAAAACAAATTAAAAACAAAAATGAATTCAGAAAACGAAAGTCTTTGAACTACTGGTAAATAAGTTTTAATAAAAAAAACAACAAGTTTTAATAATTTATGAAAGTTCTGCACTTAAGTTTATTTCAAAATTAAATCGTAGAACTCTATTCAGAGCTAACTAGGTTAACTCAGGTTCTGTTTAGTGATCTGCCCGGAGATAAAAAAGAAAACCGCCTAATGGTGATCTCGTATGATATTGAACAAAATGGAATTCTTATGTTCTTACACAACCAAATTCATTTCCTTTTGTTCAATAAGGCACAAATTGTAACCAAAATGATTTGAACATTGAACAAAATAGAAATAAATGGAGTATATAAGGATATTGAATAAAAAATTTATAAATGTGGATATCGAACAAGAAAGAAATAAAAAGGAATGATTTAAAAGATATAACTGTGAATTGTTCAATATAATACAAAAAGAATGAATAGTGATTTATTGAACAAAAGTGGCACTCAAAATGGTAAGAAAAGTGGTTTATTGAACAAAACAGTTGTCCAAAACTTGAGAACTAAATGAGATAGAACAAAATAGTTTCCGCCAAACGAAAGACGACCCTCGAATTATAAAAACTGCATTTCTAACTCAATTTCGTCAAAAATGGTCTATTGAACAAGATAGAACTCAGGTGACGATATGTATTCAGAATCGAAGGCTCAAGATTTCCAAAATCCATTTCCTTATCGTTTAGGCCAATAGCATTAATTTTTTTTCAAAGATCCTTGCTTGATTGGACACATTCAAACTTACGAATGCCATATTTCTTTTTCAATGCTTTAATTTTTATTTTAACTTTATTTTTGTACTTACAATAAGTTTTCTATTTATTGTCCGAGGGACTACCACGATACGCTCTAAAAGAAAGGTCCCATAAATTAACTTCAAGGGCAACACGAGGGGAAGTAAGTGGATTGATCTTTTTATTAGGTTTAATAACTTTGAGAGGCCCAAACGGTTCATACACATACCTTAAGTGAGCGTTTAAAAAATCAACTTGTTAGCTGGAATCATTTGTTCTATAAAGGAGATCAAAGTCAATCTGCGAAAAACTGCTCCATAACTGATCAGCATTTATCGAACTGAAGTCCGTTATTTTATTTTCGTAATCTACTATTTCAGGAATTAAATCTAAAGAAACAAAAATAAAAGCATATTCAGAAATGCCTGTATCCAGAACTGATCTTTATAATGTACCGCACCAGGGTCATTAACAATCATAAAATGCAATAAGGAGGTATCCGAGCGGAAAATGTACAAATGTGTTGGAGTATTGCTACGAACTGTATACATGTTACATCTACTTAACAAATTATCAGAAGAATTCCTTTTACTGCTATCTAAAAGATTAAAATTAAAGTCACCCATGACATACCCTTTGCTATATTTTTGAGTGAGATCTGTTAAAATAGGTTCAACTTTTGAAAATTCCCCCTTGCGAAGATATATACCACCCCTGAGAATTTTACTATGACCAGAGGAAATTTCTGCAAATATATACTCAATACCACGTTCAGAACATTTTAATATTTTTGTAGGTCGAATTTGTTTGTCAAAGAATAGTGCCACATCACCACCAATAAATCGCGATCTGTCATTTCTATAAACTTTGTAGTCAGGAATAGCAACAGTCGAATCATTATGATAACTCTTAAGCCAACACCAATTATATCTAAATAGTGATCACTTGGAATAGATTTAATTAAATCAAACTTTGAACCTTTATTATTAAGACAAAAGCTCTGGCAGTTAAAATGACCCATGACCCTTAGCTAACTGGAGATATTTGACTGTGCTCCTACAATTAAATCTGGCATTTTTGTTTTGTTTGTGTTAGTAAAAAAGGTGTAACGATTTATGTATTTATTCAAAACCAAAAAAGATTCCTTATTCAATAGCTTAATACAATAATTAATAAAAGCAATTATGTGCTCGCCTTAACACAAGAGAAAAACAACAAAAGTTTAAAGAATTTGGGCTTTGTTCTATAAACAAGAATTTTCACATTTTATAATAAAAGAAATAGAAAATATGAACAAGAAAAGATAACAATAAAATTCAAATTGTGTAAAGGTAGAAAAATATATATATATAATCATAAAAAAGAAAAAGAATATTAATTTTAATAGTGTAATCATCAAATTAATGCCGCGCTGTGCGTTTTATATTGTTGACTCCAACTCCAGATGTAGATTTTTGATTCGATGACATCATGTCGAGGTAAGCCTTTTTCAAGGCAATGCTAAGAAGTAGAAGATTTTGTTTCGATTTTATCCACCAGAGAATTGTAGTTTGGGATATCAGATTCAGAGTAAACTGATTTATGAGAGCCATCATGATGAGGTTTTGATTTTTCCATTTTTCAAGAAATCTACACAAATCTTCCGAACATTGTAAATTTTTTTTTGTAAGATTGACATTAAGAAAAAGTTTAAATTCAATACCCAGTTCAGGACATATTTTGTCTAAGGTAAGAGGTGGCGAGAGTGCAAAATAATTCTTTATGACACTATCCCTTGTTGTAACAGACAGAAACTTAATAAGCACAGTTTTTGAATCACTTAAAAGTCTAAAAACTTTGGAAAAATCTTCAATCCTTATATTAATGTTAAGAATGGAACAGAGTTTAACTGCAAATTCGAAAATATCCAATTCAATCGCAGGAAACCCCGACACCAAATGTCCAGTCTTTTATTTGTAATTTTTAAAGTTTCAGAACATTCAGAACAGTGAGTATTAGTAAATGAATTTAATTTAGTTTTCATATTTAAAAGTTCATTATTTACACATAACATTTTAATCTCCAATTGGTCTGCGACTTCTTTAGACACAATCTCAGGTAAATCTTTTTTTATATCATCAGCAACCCTGTTCAAGCGCATATTCATTTGTGTAAGCTTTTTGAACATGTGATTGAACTGTTTTGATATCATTTCAGGTGAATCAGAGGTAGAACAACTGTCACATAGGAGAGCAGGGTCATCGTCAGTAGCATTGGTTAGAGTTCATTCAGCATAGCGAGGTTAACTTAACACTTTTGTTGATTCCTTTATTGTCAAGTTAATCAATTAATTTTACTTTTGTTGATTCCTTTATTGTCAAGTTAAGCAATTAATTTTAACAGGCACCGCACTAGAGGGGCAGGGATGGTAGTTTCAAAGAAAAAACAATATCTAGTTTTAGATTAAAGAGAGGCACTGGATAACCAATATATGAGAGCAAAACACATGCACTTGTTCCTTTCTGTTTCATTTGTTTCGTTTGTTTGTTTTTTTACTTTGATGAGATAATTAATTTTTTCTTTTCTTCTTTTTATATTAACAGTACATTAATTAATATATTTTTGTAATTTCTATAAACTTTTAGATGAAAATAAAGCAAACAAATTAGAAAATTTGGCAGAGCACACAGAGCACGTTGCTTACTCGTTGCCATTCCAGAAGCTTGTGTCACCTTCATGTGCTCGATAAGCTTCGAAACTATCTAACCGATTTTCATGTTTTTGTTTAAATGTTTATTTTACTGGTGTGCATAAGATAGTTTGTAATACATAATACTTAAAAATAACGGTACTTGCCATACAATTTTTTCTACCATCTTGATTATTTCGAAAACGGCTCGAACGCTTTTAATGAAAAAAATGTGTGTGCACTATTGTAGGTATAGTCTACATTTTGGTCAAACATTTCATTTTACATTTTTGTTACTAACGGTACCTCCCATACAGTATTTTGTTTTTATTTTTAACTTTCTCATAAATGGCTGGACGGTTTTCTATCAATATTTTTATACAGGAGGTCCTTCAAATTAAAAATAATACTGCATAACAAAATTATCAACAAATATTTTTTTGGATTAAAAAAGAATAATTTTTTTTTTTTTTTGAAAATGCAATGTTTTGAAAACGTGTCAATGATTTATTTTGAAATTTCGCTTTTAGGTTTATGTTATTAAATGTTTAAAATTGGCACATCAATTTTTTTTTTAGAAAAAATTAAAGAGGTTTTGTATACACAAAATTAAGTAAAAAAGACTTTAAAAATATATTGAGGATCCTAATAGAAATATTTTGCTTACGATGTGATCGCAAGTATGTGCGAGTCATGCCTTTTATTTTATATTCCATTTACCAAAAAAAGAAGCGTCACAACACTAGATTATGTACAATTCTCTGCGGCGTTGTTGTGAGCCAATCAGGGCTCACACTTCAATAATTTTATTTAGTATAGAGTTTAATAAAAATAGAATGAAACCACCTATTTTGAGTATTGATTTGTGGTCTCAGAATAAGAATAACCAGAAATGTATTTTAGAAGGGTAATTCAGTTTTCATAGAACCAAGCAATTTTTTGTACATTTATAGAAAATTCGTGTACAGATTTCGTATCGTATAATTTAAATGCGCAAATTTAATGATTGGCAACACTGATCAACTGCGAGGATTATTATGTTATTTTCAGTAAATCCAATATGACCGCGCCAATGAAATAACCAATAACCACTCAAACTTGAATGTGTACGTACTCTTATTTGCTTCAAAATAGTCATATTTTTGGTGATTGTGGGCCAAAACTTTAAAATTTGCGATTTGAGACAACTTACTACATATAAAAGATATTTTCATTACAGGGTGTCTGAAAAAATGACACATACAAACTTTATCTTTAATTTTATTTTATTCAATATTTATTCTACGGATATAATCCGCGGTTGTAGGTGTTGCTGTTGAAGATCCGGTAGCTTCGAATTCCTCTAATTCGCTGAACATTAAAGATGCTTCGTTTCAGTACTGAGACTTTTTTTCTTAGGAGAGCCTGAAATTAAAGAAAAATATTAGCAAATTAATATATATAACATTGGTTGTGTGTTCTTACCGGCATCGTCCTCATCCAGCGTCAAAGCGTAAATTTGAGACATTAAATTAATTTTTTTTTTATTTTTATTACCAGGTGATTTGATGACTTATTGAAGTCAATTGCTACTATTTTTTCCTAATTCAAATTCAAATCTTTATTATAATAACTTACACAGTAAGATACAATATCTTGTCTATTATTGATGAAAATGAGATCGTCAATTTTCCGACAGAATTTTTAAATTCTCTGGATATGCCAGCAATAACACCACAAAAGCTCTGTCTGAAAATTGGTTCACTGATCATTCTTTTGCGTAAATTAAATCCACAAAAATTATGCAACAGTGTATGAAGTACTTGAAGCAAATATATTGGATGCTGAAAAGATTAAAGGAAAAGTCTTCATATTACCTCGAATACCTATTTTTCTATCAGAATCAACAATACCTTTCAAAAGGCTACAATTCCCGATACGTTTGGCTTTCGCGATGACGATAAATAAGTCGCAAGGACTGACAATGACAATTTATGGCTTGGACTTGAAGAATCCATGTTTCTCAAATGGGCAGCTGTTTGTTGCATGTGCATGCGTTGAAAAACCATCAAATTTATTTGTTTTAGGGAAAGACAGATTACCGAGTAATTGTTCATCACTGAGTTCTTAATTAATAGAACTACCAATCTTATTATCTAATAATTGAACGCAATACCATAAAGTCGCTGCAACGCGCGGTCGGGTCTGCTAGTTAATAATTTTCTGCATCCTTCTTTTTTGATAAAATAAAAACACATTGCTTTCTAATGCGTTTTAGTTTAATTTAACAACAAAAAACCTGATTTCTAAATAAAAAAAACAGTTTACCATAAAATGAAGCCAAACAAACAACATTTTTCTGACATTAATCAGGTAATAGACCTTAAAGACAGAGTGTAATGATATTATTTCACTTACTGAATCGCCTCAGCCAAAAAAATGTATTGGGGATTATTTGAAATTTTAGAGATTTTGCCAAAGGAGAATTAGAAATTTGTCCGTAGGGCTTCTTTCCCATGGGGATTTCGTCTTGTGGGATATAATTTTTTTTTTGGCAATTTAGTCTGATTTTTATTTGGCTTTCTAAAGACCGTTAAAATGCAGTTAATTTTTTTTTCACTTTCGGTGTTTTTTGCACAAAATGCTACTCGTGCAAAGTATCGAAAAGTTCAAAATAAATGACATTTTGTTTTATCAATAATAAATATATAATAATTTATATTGCGTTTGTTAAATAGTGCAGGAAAATTGATTTTAATTAAATTAATTTATAATGATAAGTTCGGAAACCCTATGAGAGCTCTAACTTGAGAGAGGCTCATGCAAGCCAATGCAACTACAGTGAGAGGCAAATGCCCTATCTTCCCTGTACTGACTAATTTTGTTGGACAAAGTGTATTTGAGTCCTTTACTGTTGGCAGAAGAAGTGCGTGTGTGCAATTTGCACACGTATAGTGTTTGTAGGCAAAAATGTTAGCATTCATTATTTAACCGTTTATATGCGGTTCGAAGATCGAGTTGGGGTAGAGTGGTTAATTAAGTATGAGTTATATAAAAAATGGGCAGAAAGCCCTTATAGCTACTCCTTTTATAAATAGAATTGGTTTATAACACCATAATAATTTTGTATAGTTTCGAAAAGGCACCACCGAAAAAGATGACATTACACCAAAAGACCAACATAGGACAGCACAGATTTTGGATACGAATCTCATGATTGGGTTGAATAACCATGTTTTTGTAAAAATTTTAAATGTCGCAACGAATAAACACTGCAAAAGAAACGATTCTGCCCCTGTAAAATGGCATAAAATCGTGAAATTCTGGTTTGACAAATTTTACGGTCAAGTTGATTATCTATGGCATCCGGCAATAAAATTTGATACTTTCCAGACACTAAACTATATTTTGAAATACTTGAATTTATTTCTTGCCAAATTCTCCGAAAAGAACTAAAATATCACCCTTTCTCGGAAATGAAATTATATCTCAAAATTCAAAATTTTTCGTCAATGATATTTGACAGTTCTTGCACGTCTTATAAGCGCTCTATCTATAACACAATCTCACTTGCTGCCGATGAGGGCACATGCAATTACTTGCTCCCTTAAGGCTTAAAGTAATTGTTATTATTCCAATTGTAGAGCTTGCGTTGGGGGCGCGAACTTTAACATTTACTGAAAGTGGAAAAGCTCCCCCTACCTACACTTCAGTCACCGCAATGCACTAAGTATAGAATAAAACGCTTCATTGACTAGATTAAGCCATTTCAGTGAGTGAAGTGATATGACCCGCCTTACTGGCCACTCGTCTCATCTTACTCCCAAAAGTGGTTAAGGGCCAGTAACACAAACGTAGTTGAATATTTGGTCCGTGGTTCTTGGATTTTAATTCACTGATTTCTGCGGATTAACTAAGGATCAACGATGGGTCAAGCCAGTATTGCGTTTCTATCACATATTTGAACCTTGAACCATCAGCGAACCTCATAACGCGCCAAAATCTGTTACTTAAAATTTCTGAAACGATTGTAGAACTGGCCGTTAGCTATTTAAGTGAAGTGAGTACGATCGAATTTAGTTTCGAGTAATTAAATGTCATGAAACCACGACAAAATATAGGTAGCCACAATGTGTACATTCATTTCAAAGTTTCAAAGTTTTTCGGAAAGCTTGGGATTTTTTTTAGGCTGCAGCTGTATTCTTCAGCTGTATTCTTAAATGGGATTACAACAACGCCAACCTATGCGGATATCTTAAGTTCAATTTTTGAATGAGCCCAATGCTACATACTTAAGCAAAGAAAATATAAATAAAAAAAATTTAAAGTAGAGAATGTTCAATAAATTAAATCCAAAACAAGTATTTATACTAAATATACGCATATTTATACAATTCAATCTATATTGTAAATTAAATACAAATACAAATACATAATTACCTACAATATTATCAGTTTGATTTTACAAGATTATTTTTTTTCCATCCTTCCTACTAATATTATAAATATGAAAGTTTGGATGTATGGATGAATGTTTGTTGCTCAATAACTCCAGAACGGCTGAACGGATCTGGATAACATTTGGTACAGAGATAGAATATATTCTGGAATAGCAAACAGGCCAAATTCTCCGAAAAGAACTAAAATATCACCCTTTCTCGGAAATGAAATTATATCTCAAAATTCAAAATTTTTCGTCAATGATATTTGACAGTTCTTGCACGTCTTATAAGCGCTCTATCTATAACACAATCTCACTTGCTGCCGATGAGGGCACACGCAATTACTTGCTCCCTTAAGGCTTAAAGTAATTGTTATTATTCCAATTGTAGAGCTTGCGTTGGGGGCGCGAACTTTAACATTTACTGAAAGTGGAAAAGCTCCCCCTACCTACACTTCAGTCACCGCAATGCACTAAGTATAGAATAAAACGCTTCATTGACTAGATTAAGCCATTTCAGTGAGTGAAGTGATATGACCCGCCTTACTGGCCACTCGTCTGATCTTACTCCCAAAAGTGATTAAGGGCCAGTAACACAAACGTAGTTGAATATTTGGTCCGTGGTTCTTGGATTTTAATTCACTGATTTCTGCGGATTAACTAAGGATCAACGATGGGTCAAGCCAGTATTGCGTTTCTATCACATATTTAAACCTTGAACCATCAGCGAACCTCATAACGCGCCAAAATCTGTTACTTAAAATTTCTGAAACGATTGTAGAACTGGCCGTTAGCTATTTAAGTGAAGTGAGTACGATCGAATTTAGTTTCGAGTAATTAAATGTCATGAAACCACGACAAAATATAGGTAGCCACAATGGGTACATTCATTTCAAAGTTTCAAAGTTTTTCGGAAAGCTTGGGATTTTTTTTAGGCTGCAGCTGTATTCTTCAGCTGTATTCTTAAGTGGGATTACAACAACGCCAACCTATGCGGATATCTTAAGTTCAATTTTTGAATGAGCCCAATGCTACATACTTAAGCAAAAAAAATAAAAAAAATTTAAAGTAGACAATGTTCAATAAATTAAATCCAAAACAAGTATTTATACTAAATATACGCATATTTATACAATTCAATCTATATTGTAAATTAAATACAAATACAAATACATAATTACCTACAATATTATCAGTTTGATTTTACAAGATTATTTTGTTTCCATCCTTCCTACTAATATTATAAATACGAAAGTTTGGATGTATGGATGAATGTTTGTTGCTCAATAACTCCAGAACGGCTGAACGGATCTGGATAACATTTGGTACAGAGATAGAATATATTCTGGAATAGCAAACAGGCTACTTTTTATCCCGGAAAAATGGATGGTTCCGTGGGATAGGTTTATTTTAATTTTTCTTAGAGCTCATTCTACAAATATTTTATTCACAAGGCTCCTAAAAGCACACGGATTTGCATGCAAGAAAGTCCGTATAGCATCGCACGGGCATCTGCTATTAAAAATGGTGTGCAAGAATGTATTGTAATTTATCAGTTGAGAACGAATGGGCCAATTTAGCTCGAACTCTTTTTTAGTTCTTCGTAAAATTCAGGATAAGGATTTTACGAAAGAATATTTTGGGAAAACTTTAAAGAAAAGTCAGGAAATTTTAAAAATCGAAAATTGATTTTTTGTATGGAATTGTGTATGCATGTCATCCTACTAATCCTACTAATATTATAAATGTAAAAGTTTTGATGGATGGATTGTTACACTTAATCTTCGCAGTTCGAACTATAATTTATAATTAATAAAATAACTGAAATAAAATACAAAATCGCGACGTTGCACAACCAACTTACAAACGGTTAAAAGCACGGCGAATGATTTTTTTTGTAAGACGGATGTCAAACCAAAGAGAATATGAAAACGAAACCAAGTTCGAATTTGAAGAAGTGCAACAGATAGTACTTACAATGCTATCACCATAGCTAGATCAGTTAAGGCGTGGATTCACCAATTGAATTTAATTGCCGAATTTATTGTGCGATTAACTAAAATTTAAAATAAATGTTTTTAATGCCACAGAGGCGTAAGCAAAAAAAATAAAAGGACGCCATCAATTTTGTTTGAGATAAGGCAATTGCAAACCATCAGTTCGAAACCGACAGTGGAATTTTGAAAATAAAAGCATTTTCTTTTTCCCAATGGGAATTTTAAGTTTAAATTTTATTGTTTGGGAAACCTTTAAGTGTATAGGGTAAAAACGCAAAATCTTTTCGACCACAAAAGAACACACTTGTTAGAAGTAAAATAAGATTGACCGTTATCGCTCGGTAACTAAAGAACAAAAGAAGCTTTATAAACGGGGCACGAATTCCGTTTTACGGAATTTTCTCCGAGCAAAACCCAAACGACACGAAATTTTATATTTGAATTAAAGTACCAAAAAAAAACTATCGAATACAAAATATTTTACCAAATATTCTTAGCTTTACAGAACGGCCAACCTCCTCTAAATTCTTCGTTTCCAACTCTGGAAGCCACTCCAAATTTTTCTTGGCCAGTTTTCCTTTTTTTTCTTTCCTCCAATTTCTTTTTCCTCTTGAATGCATTCATCCAGAAACCTAATATTTCGAATACGATAAGAAAAGTTTTCGAAAACTAAAAAGAAACCCGAGAATTTCACGGTTAGTTGACCCCTCCGAAACAAAAATGTACTATGAAACTTTTAGTGAAAAGTTACGATATATAACAAAAAAAAAACAACTAAAGAAAAGATTGGCAGTATGTCCCTACTTCACGAAAATTTACTAAGTCGTTGGGCTTTTGCGCAGATTTGGGGAATATTGGGGACCTGCGTTAAACGTTCCATCTTTTAGAAACGTGAATTAGATATGTTGGGCGGTCGGCCATTCTCAATCTGAGTAACTTCTCGCGTTCAGAGATCAAATGTCAAATGCGCTTTCGCCATTTCCATTTGTCTACAGACCGCGCGTCTGTCTATGACAAGTTAGTGGATCAATAAACCACTTTTACGCCAAGGTTCGTTTTTGTTTTCTTCGCGATACTGAGAGAGTGTACCGATGGCTGATGGACCATGGCTGCCCTACTCTCTCCCAGCATATTGAGGGAAACTCGCGTATAAAGCAAGAAAAAAGAAAAGTAAGGAATAAAGATTGGGAAACTTTAAAGAACGATTTTTGTCGCGGAAAATTTTCTTGGATGCTGTTCGAAGTTTCACAGCCATATCCGCTCTAAGTTTCCTAAACCTTTCTCCTATATTTTCAACTAAATTTAACCTATTGTCCCTATCTAAACCCTGATCACTCAGTGGTATCTCTTCCCTACCAATAGTTGACATGTCTTTGCCAAAATTGGCATTGTATTGCGAAACTTCTAAAACCTCATGTTGAGAGGTGCATATAGCACAAGCTACTTTAGCCAATTGAGAATCCCAACTCCGGTGATTCTCTGAAACATAAGCTCTCAACGTTGTTTTTATTATTTGATTTATTCTCTTCGCGGGATTAGCCTGAGGTTGGTAGTATGGAGTAAACCTTATCTTCGATGAATACTTGTCACAAAGTGACCTTAATTCACTACTCTTAAACTGTGCACCGTTGTCGCAAATGACAACCTTTGGAACTCCAAACAACAAAAACACATTATTCTCCAACTCCTTACAACCTGTCTTTGCTGTGGCAGACCTCAATGCAATTAACAATGGAAACTTAGTAAGATAATCCACAACTGTTCAAATATACATAAAGCCCCTATTGGACTTGGGTAATGGCCCTACTAAGTCCACACTAATCATCTCCCATGGAGAAGAAACTCCTATCCTTTCGGTCTAAGACCCGCTAGTTTATCATTAACTTTGTTTCAATTGCTGGCAAACACTACACTTTCTAACATAGTTTGTTATATCCGTTCTCATTTTGGGCCAATAATATCTAGATTCTACTCTAGCGAGCGTTTTCCTAACCCCATATGTCCCGTTATGGACTATCGTGACATTGTTTCATAGTCCCTAACCTATATATTTCTTGCCTACTACTAACTTCCACTCCTTATTATTCTCATGCACGACTATATGTGTCGATTTGACGAATTTATATAGTCGGCCACTCTCTATTCTCCAAGCTGGGTAACCTAAAGGATTTGACTCAACTGCCGAGATCATCTTCGTCACCCAAGGGTCAATATTCTGTTCTGAGATTCCGGCCACCACCGGAACACCACGAGACAACATGTCCGGTACGACATGATCCTTTCCCTTTCGATGGAAGATCTGAAAATCAAATTGATGTAGCCTTACTGCCTAGCGCGCTAGCCTACCCTGTGGGTCCTTGAGGTAACTCAACCAAACTAAAGAGTAATGATCTGTTACTACCGTGAATCGAACTCCTTCGATATACGGCCGCAACTTCTGAACTGCCCACAAACCTCCTAAACAATCCTTTTCGATAGTGGGATAATATCTTTCACCTCTATTTAGAGACCTACTCAAATAACAAATGACCTTTTCACCGTCCTCAAAAGTTTGGGTAAGTACGACCCCGATACTGTAATCAGATGCGTTGGTTTGGTCCACGCATGGAAGATTGAAGCTGGGACAAGTTAAAATGGGAGCCGTAATTAAAAATTCCTTCGCTTTCCTAAATGATTCTTCACAAAAGTTTGGGTAAATATCCAGACGAACTTGTTGCTTTTCTTCTACAAATCGGTTAAAGGCCGAACCACTGTGGCGAAATTTGGCACGAAACGCCTGTACCACGAAACAGTCCCTACGAAGCTCCTAATTTCTTTGACATTTTTATGTGCAGGTATCATAACCATACTCTCTCCCTTTTCCGGATCAACATGTAATACATTTCTATCTACAACGTAGCCTAAAAACTTAAGGGGTGGTCTACAAAAGTTGCACTTATCCCGCCCTACTTTTAACCCTGCATTATGAAGTCTTTTTAAAACTTCATTTAGAATTTCGAAATGTTTTTCGAATGTATCTGTGACAATAATGATATCATCCAAATACACGAAAACGAATGGCTCCAATTCAGGTCCTAAAACGCTATCGATGAATTGCTTCCACGTTGGAGGGGCATTGTGCAAGCCGAAAGGCATTCCTCCGACATAGGAATCTGCCAATAAGCTGACTTAATGTCGAGCGAAGTAAGAAACCTAGCATTCCTAAGCTTATACAAGATGGCCGAAATAATTAGAAGTGGATAAGCGTCCCTATCTGTAACCTTATTCAACTTCCTATAATCGACGCATAACCTAAAGGTTACCATCCTTCTTCTTTATCAAAACTATTGGAGATACCCAAGGGCTGTTTGATTTTTAATAATTCCTTCATCTAACATCTCCTTAAGGGATTTGTCGATGTGAACCTGCATCGCTGGTGAAAACGGATAATACCTGTTTGATAGGGTCTGACGTCGTCCTAATAACGTGTTCTACCCTATTCGTAACGCCAAGTCCTACTGGCATATTCTTAAACAAATCATCGATCAAAGTGTTCAAACTTGCCCTCTGTCCATCATTTAACTCGGACTCTTCCGTGATAGACGAGCTATCGATCGAAGCCACCACCTTTTGGTTTGAAAAGCTCTATTCTATAAGCGTGATCGAAGATCCGGGACAATTCCCGATATTGCCCAAAAGTCCACACCGAGTATAAACGCCTGTGGAAGGGAGGGTATGACTTAACATTCTATCAATACTGACTTGTCCTCAACAACTATTGGTAACCTTTCTGTTCCTAAAACTCCTACACCTGAACCATCTGCTCAATGAACCTGCCTAATGTTACTACTTTGTAACTCTAACCCTAAATTTTTAATAATTTTTAAAACGTCCCTACATATTATTGTGCGTGAAGCTCCTGAATCTAAAAGTCCTAAAATATCGACACCTAAATATGGCCGCTTATCATCCCCACTTATATCTCACGTGAAACAAATTTTAACTTTTTGCGCCAGCTGGTCATCAGCAGGCGAAGACCTATCTAAATGCGACGGCGCTATTGCCCTGCTGGCCCAAGAGACCGTTGACCATTTCCCGAACATCTTCGACAGTCACGATGAGTTGTGCCTTGTGCCCACAACCAAAACAACTCCTAGGAGCAGAACAGGTATTTGAAAAATGACCTTCCCTATTGCAGTTGAAACAACCAATGGGCCTATTTCTATTTAGGGGTGGGTTACGTTCAACTGCAACCATTGCTTCCTGAACTGTTGACATCCTGAACTCCTACGATGTGCAGCAGGTCACCAAAATTTAAAATGAATAACCAAATTAACGTTGGTTTAAATCTTACTATACAACCAAACTTTATTTAAAAAAAAAACTCGATATATTGTTAGCTATTCAAATATTGATAAAGCGCACGACACCCGATTGATTACCCTAATTGATCCCAAAAACACAAGAAGCGAATCCCGATAAATTTTAAAAGCAATGAAAACCAGAATAAATAATAAGAAAAAAAAACTAAAAGGCAACGCGGATCAACATCTAATATTTACATAATAGAAGGTTAAATTCTGCGGCAATTACAATTTCACTTTTTTTTTCAACACACACACAAAAATTAAACTTCGGCAAAAAAATCTAGAACAAAAATTGGCCTGAAATTATTGGCAACAGCCCCAGGGTAAAACCAAATGAAAAAACAACATCAATTAATTTGCACGAACTAGTAAACAAAACCCCGTTGTCGAAAAAAATTTACGAAAAGTATTTATGTATATAGATAGGGTAAGTTGTAAGAAAAATGGAAAATTAAAATTGTGTATGAAATTTAAATTGAATCAGTAGTAATATAGATAATTTTCAATTGAATTAAAAGAATGAAATATAGTTTAGAACAATAAAAAAAGACAGACTTACTCCGAAATTATAATATTATATGTACATACCAATGTATGTAGATATGTATGTAGTATAATGGTTAACTGGCCACGGAACATCCAAGCCACAAAATGTTCACCATACATTCTGGAATTAGCTTTTCCTCTTTACAATTAATGTATGTACATATGTAGGTATTCAATTTCACTTAAAAAAAAAAAACAAAACAGGGCAGACAAAAAACAAAATATATGTTTGTAGGTATATATAATTAAAAACTTCCTTATTTAATTAATTAGCCAAAAGACATCACAATCACAACACAAATTAGGGGGGTAGGTAGGTATTTCTTAATATTCCACCGCGGTTAGGGAAATGTTTATAATTTTTTCCTGTTCACAAAAGCCCCACACTGGTCGCTAATTTGTTACACCTTATCTTCGCGGTTCGAACTATAATTTATAATTAATCAAATAATTGAAATAAAATACAAGAACGTGACGTTGCATAACCAACTTACAAACGATTAAAAGCACGGCGAATGATTTGTTTTGTTAGACGGATGTCAAACCAAAGAGAATATGGAAACGATTCTTAGAATTGGAAGAAGTGCAACAGGTAGCACTTACAATGGCCTCGTTCGGTGCGCGGCCGATAGGCTATGCAAGATACCTTTGCAGCGGATTTATTTTCGAACGATTCAGGTAGCTTTCTTGTTATGTCAGTTCTATTGCATACACATCTGAAGTTTTGAATCAGCTGTTCCTCGCATTTCCAAAAGAATCTCAACGACTCCAATAATTTTTGGGTAGCTTGAGATTTGTGTTTGACAACACATGTTTAGTTCATCAGCCGTTTTTTCCTTAGGCGTTACAACAACACCAAGCAATCCGGATCGGTTAGGTTGCGCCACCGAACGAGGCCAATGTTATCACCACAGCTAGATCAGTTAAGGAGTGGATACACCAATTGGATTTAATTGAAGAATTTATTGTGCGATTAATTAAAATTTAAAATAAATGTTTCAATTGCAAACCTTCGGAGCGAGACCGACGCCGACGGTTGAGTTTTTGAAAATAAAAGAATTTTATTTTTCCGAATAGGAATTTTATTTTTTTTTATTTTATTATTTAGGAAACCTTTAAGTATAGGGTAAGAACCCAAAATCTTTTCGACCACAAAAGAACACAGTTGTTAGAAGTAAAATAAGATGGACCGTTATCGCTCGGTACCGAAAGAACAAAAGAAGTTTTATAAACGGGGCACGGATTCCGCTTTACGGACTTTTCTCGAAGCAAAACCCAAACGACACGAAATTTTATATTTGAATTAAAGTACCAAGAAAAACTATCGAATACATAATATTTCACCAATTATACTTAGCCTTACAGAACTTCCAATCTCCTCTAAATTCCTCGTTTCCAACTCTGGAAGCCTCGCCAAATTTTTCTTGGCCAGTTTTCCTTTTTTTCTTTCCTCCAACTACTTTTTTCTCCTGTCTAAACTTTTCAGTAAGGAAAACAAATTTTCAGTCGCAAAAAAATTTGTCTCCTCGATTTTTTTTTCTTTTTCAAAAACTTTCCCTTTCGTTACCAAAATTTTCTTTTAGATCTTCTTTGTTCTCTCAACAAACTAAAAGTGTCCGTACAAGTTTTTTGCCTGCCTGGACGAACTCGTCTTTTTTCCAGCTCCCAGTATTCTCGCCAATCAGTGGCGGCCGTTATCGGTTGCATTCTCATCGGGCTACTGTCCGCACTTTGGCGGGAAAGAGAGCTAACCATATTGAAAACCGGCGGCCCTGCTTACTCACACATCAATCTCCCATATTATTGCTTCGTCATCTATAATTCGCCACCACTGGTTTCAGTCTCAGGAGCGGCGAATTAGATGAATGCATTCAGCCAGAAACCTAATATTTCGAGAACGATAAGAAAAGTTTTCGAAAACTAAAAAGAAACTCGAGATATTCACGTTTAGTTGTCCCCTCCGAAATAAAAATGTACTATGAAATTTTCAGTGAAAAGTTACGTTATATTACAAAAAAACAACTAAAGAAAAGATTGGCAGTATGTCCCCTCTTTATGAAAATTTACTAAGTCGTTAGGGGAGTATTGGGAACCTGCGCTTAACGTTCCATCTTTTAGTAACGTGAATTAGATATGTTGGGCGCTCGGCCATTCTCAATCTGAGTTACTTCTTGCGTTCAGAGACCATATGTCACCTGCGCTTTCGCCATTTCCATTTGTGTACAGAACGCCCGTCTATGAAAAGTTAGTGGATCAATCAACTTTTACGCCAAGTTTCGTTTTTGTTTTCCTCTAGAGCGTACCGATGGCTCTCTCCCAGCATATTGAGGGAAAGATATGTATAAAGTAAGAAAAGGAAAAGTAAGGAATAAGGATTGGGAAGCTTTAAAGAACGATTTTTGTCGCGGAAAATTTTCCGTGACAGTATGTTTTTTGCTCAATAACGCCAGAACGGCAGAACGATAGATTATGGTCTGAAATAGCACACAGCATTGTTTTTATCCCGGTAAATGCATAGTTCCTGTGGGATAGATTTGTTTTAATTTTCTATAGGGATCATAATATATATTTTTCTATAGGGATTATAATCTGCTCAATCTAGAAATAGCCAACATAGCGTTCGTTCACAAGAAGCCAAAGAGCACATACACACATGCAGACACACACAGACAGACATTCACAAATACACACTGGATTATCACTAGTCATTTTTATCCCGAAAAATGGAACCGAACGGTTTCTATGGGGGAGGCTTAGATATGAACAAAATATATACTTATGGGTGTTTGTTCCGCAGCTGGAAGATTAGTCATGATTTATTTTTCCCAACTTTGTTTTTGTAGTTCTCACTTTTTGAATCCAATATAAAATTTTCGCTTTGTTCCCGAACATGACCATACACGACGAACATCGAAGCCAACGAACACGACAAAATCTATTTTTCGCCAACAGAAAATGGCTCGCTAATCAGCCCATTTACCAGAAAGCACAGCGAGCGCGAGCATGCTGGGCGAGCATGTTCGTCGTTTTTAATGAAATTTTATAGGTGGATAGATGATTTCATTAGATTCCCGTGGGTCCTTAGCATCGCACGGGTATCTGCTAGTATTTTTATAAAGCAACACAAATATAGGGTTCTTTTGGTTCGTTGTGTTAGTAATTTTTTTTCCTGTACTTCCATGTGTGGAATCAATTTTTTTTACAGCTTTCAGCTAAACTATCCGAATCGCTCACAAAAATAGATTTGGATAGTTTAGTACCTAAAATAACTTAACTAATAAATGCGTGAACGTGGCCATTGAGAGAAACAAGAACTCTACGAAAGATATGTATAAAGTAAGAAAAGGAAATATCAGAAACATCATAATTTCAGTCGTACTCGAATAAATATCCCAAACAGGATTTTGTTTTTAATTTTATCGACAGGTTCTTGTATTTGTAACGTTTGTAAATTCTGTTGTGTTGGGCATAGCTTTTGCCAACAAAACGCGGATAATATTTTTGTAGGTATATGAAAAAATCTTATTAGCAGTTACTTTTAAATTTTTTTTTTGAATATTGTTTTATTTTAATGAATGGGTTAGTTTGCATTATTTAACTAACTACTAAATTATGATAAGCATGATTGTACCTAGTCGCAACTTGTTCTCAGCTAAGAAAAACTCGGAAGCGACTCCATTTCATAAGTGTTAAAAAAAATTTTGTGTTGATTATGTGAAATCATACAATGTAGATGTAACCATTTTTTAAATAAATTTATTAAGTTGGTGGGCATAATTAAAATATTTTCTGAACAAACTTTTAATAAGCCTTGTTCTTGCATAAGTACACTTTTCATAGTCGATAATTTGAACATTTTTATATGACGGGTTTTTGAAGTATATTAGTAAGTTATTTGTTCCTTTTTGGCTTTTTAAAGTGAAGCAGAAATAAATAAAATAGGTACAAACTTATAAAAATTCCTTAATTTTTTTTTCTAAAAAAATGTTGTTATTGCAGTTTTATTATTACAAAATACAAATTTGAAAACTGAAGTTCAAAAATAGTCCACCCGTTTTTTAAAATATTGAATTTACAAAACAAAAATACTTTTTTCCAAAAACTATTTTGTGAAAAAGTTGGTACGCTCTACTACGAGTATTTAGAACTGGACGGGCCTTTTATATCCTTTTTATCGAAATCCGTTGAGTCGTTAATGAGAAATGAGTCGAAAATCAAAAAATAGTTCTATGACAGGTCAATAATACTTTGTGTACATACTCTTAGCCCAAAATATTTTTATCAAAATTGTTAGAGCCATTTCGAGATAATTAAGATTTACCTTATTTAGTACTATTACAAATTTACAGGCATTTTGAACATTTTGTGTAGAGGCTGTAAAAAAAAACAGGAAGCTGATTGTGTATTTAACGACTTTAGTAAGGCATATGACAAGCTAGGTCATATAAATTACTTTTAGGTAAATTAAAGAAAAGTGGGTTAATTATCATTTTATTTCATGGATTTCTTCATATCTAACTAATAGACATTATTCTGTTGTGTCCATAAATCATCGTTCTAGTCAGTTTAAAGTTAATTCAGGTATGCCGCAAGGGAGACATCTTGGTCCGTTGTTATTTGTTTTATTTATAAATAATCTACCATCAATCCTGCAAGTTCAATGGCATTATTATACTCTGATGACGTGAAAATATTTCGAACAATATGCTCCTTAACGACTGCGAACTACTACAAGATGATCTAAGAAGATTATCGGAATGGTGCAGTACTAATCGTTTGTTGTTAAATATAAGCCGCGTTTTATTATGCTCAATGATCCATATAGTTCACCCCCTGAAAATAAAACGATCAGGGTTATGAACATTTTTTACTTAGCATGGTTGGTAGCTGTGATTACCATTTCAAATCAAATGTGATTGACATTTAATTTTTTTTACATTAAATACATTTTGCTTACTGCGGTGCTCGAAAATTGTCCTTTCTTGTTTTATTTTAGTTAAATAAAAATAAAATAACAAACTATAATAAATAATTAAATTCAGTTTTTGTATGATTACATACTTGCTTTCAAAGCACTTTTTCTATCATTTAATGACTTTAAATTCCCAACAACAACTTGAGTGTTTTACCACCAAGTTTTTCTCAATTATTTTTGGCTGGAATTATAGCTATTTCACGACTTGCCAAGGTCGCTCATCAGATTCCTTTGCTCTAGTGGTGCTGGTCTACTTTTTCATTTTAATTGAAAAACTTATTGTGCCTTCATCTTATATTGAAACATGACCAAGTTTTGCTTAGAAGCCAACGCACTATGCATCACGCCACCGAGCCTAAATGATCAGGTCCAACCCAATGCAGGATTTTCTGTTCATCAATTGCATTGAAACGACCAGCGCTTTTATTAGCCGCACAAGTTTGTTGTTGTTCATTCGGGTTCTTTCTTATTTTCTCCTTACTCGTTTATAAGCCAGCCAAAAATAATTGAGGAAAATTTGGTGGTAGCACACTCAAGTTGTTGTTGGTCATTCAAAGTCCTTAAATGATACAAAGAGTGCTTTGAAAGCAAGTATGTCATCATACAAAAAATGAATATAATACAAATAAAAATGACCAGTATCAACATTTTCAAATAAAAATCTCCCTCCTTATATACAACAAAAATGTTGGCTTACAAATGAGTAAAGAGAAAATAAGAAAGAAACCGAATGAACAACAACAACCTTGTGTGGCTAATATAGCGCTAGTCGTTTCAATGCAATTGATGAACAGAAAACCCTGCATTGGGTTGGATCTGATAATGTGGGCTCGGTGTCGCGATGCGTAGTGCGTTGGCTTGTAAGCAAAGCTTGGTCATGGCTCAATACACGATGAAGGCACAATAAGTTTTTCAATTAAAATGAAAAAGTAGACCAGCACCACTAGAACAAATGAATCTGATGATCGACCTTGGCAAGTCGTGAAATAGCTATAATTCCAGACAAAAATAATTGAGAAAAACTTGGTGGTAGCACACTCAAGTTGTTGTTGGTCATTCAAAGTCATTAAATGATACAAAAAGTGCTTTAAAAGCAAGTATGTTATCGTACAAAAACTGAATATAATACAAATAAAAATGACCAGTGTTCAAAATCTTTCAAATAAAATCTCGCTCCTTAAATGAACAACAAAAATGTTGGCTTATAGATGAGTAAGGAGAAAATAAGAAAGAACGCGAATGAACAACAACAAACTTGTGCGGCTCATAAAAGCGCAGGTCGTTTCAATGCAATTGATGAACAGAAAATCCTGCATTGGGTTGGACCTGATCATGTAGGCTCGGTGGCGTGACGCGTAGTGCGTTGGCTTCTAAGCAAAACTTGGTCATGTTTCAATACAAGATGAGTGTTTTACCACCAAGTTTTTCTCAATTATTTTTGGCTGGAATTATAGCTATTTCACGACTTGCCAAGGTCGCTCATCAGATTCCTTTGCTCTAGTGGTGCTGGTCTACTTTTTCATTTTAATTGAAAAACTTATTGTGCCTTCATCTTGTATTGAAACATGACCAAGTTTTGCTTAGAAGCCAACGCACTACGCATCACGCCACCGAGCCTACATGATCAGGTCCAACCCAATGCAGGATTTTCTGTTCATCAATTGCATTGAAACGACCAGCGCTTTTATTAGCCGCACAAGTTTGTTGTTGTTCATTCGGGTTCTTTCTTATTTTCTCCTTACTCGTTTATAAGCCAGCCAAAAATAATTGAGGAAAACTTGGTGGTAGCACACTCAAGTTGTTGTTGGTCATTCAAAGTCCTTAAATGATACAAAGAGTGCTTTGAAAGCAAGTATGTCATCATACAAAAACTGAATATAGTACAAATAAAAATGACCAGTATCAACATTTTCAAATAAAAATCTCCCTCCTTTTATACAACAAAAATGTTGGCTTATAAACGAGTAAAGAGAAAATAAGAAAGAAACCGAATGAACAACAACAACCTTGTGTGGCTAATATAGCTCTAGTCGTTTCAATGCAATTGATGAACAGAAAACCCTGCATTGGGTTGGATCTGATAATGTGGGCTCGGTGTCGCGATGCGTAGTGCGTTGGCTTGTAAGCAAAGCTTGGTCATGGCTCAATACACGATGAAGGCACAATAAGTTTTTCAATTAAAATGAAAAAGTAGACCAGCACCACTAGAACAAATGAATCTGATGATCGACCTTGGCAAGTCGTGAAATAGCTATAATTCCAGCCAAAAATAATTGAGAAAAACTTGGTGGTAGCACACTCAAGTTGTTGTTGGTCATTCAAAGTCATTAAATGATACAAAAAGTGCTTTAAAAGCAAGTATGTTATCGTACAAAACTGAATATAATACAAATAAAAATGACCAGTGTCAAAATCTTTCAAATAAAAATCTCCCTCCTTAAATGAACAACAAAAAAAATGGCTTATAGACGAGTAAGGAGAAAATAAGAAAGAACCCGAATGAACAACAACAAACTTGTGCGGCTAATAAAAGCGCAGGTCGTTTCAATGCAATTGATGAACAAAAAATCCTGCATTGGGTTGGACCTGATCATGTAGGCTCGGTGGCGTGACGCGTAGTGCGTTGGCTTCTAGCAAAACTTGGTCATGTTTCAATACAAGATGAAGGCACAATAAGTTTTTCAATTAAAATGAAAAAGTAGACCAGCACCACTAGAGCAAAGGAATCTGATGAGCGACCTTGGCAAGTCGTGAAATAGCTAAAATTCCAGCCAAAAATAATTGAGAAAAACTTGGTGGTAAAACACTCAAGTTGTTGTTGGTCATTTAAAGTCATTAAATGATAGAAAAAGTGCATTAAAAGCAAGTATATAATCATACAAAAACTGAATATAATACAAATAAAAATGACCAGTGTCAAAATCTTTAAAATAAAAATCTCCCTCCTTAAATGAACAACAAAAATGTTGGCTTATAGACGAGTAAGGAGAAAATAAGAAAGAACCCGCATGAACAACAGCAAACTTGTGTGGCTAATAAAAGCGCTGGTCGTTTCAATGCAATTGCGGAACAGAAAACCCTGCATTGGGTTGGATCTGATCGTGTGGGCTCGGTGGCGTGGTGCGTAATGCGTTGGCATCTTAGCAAAGCTTGGTCATGGTTCAATACACGATGAAGGCACAATAAGTTTTTCAATTAAAATGAAAAAGTAGACCAGCACCACTAGAACAAATGAATCTGATGATCGACCTTGGCAAGTCGTGAAATAACTATAATTCCAGCCCAAAATAATTGAGAAAAACTTGGCGGTAGCACACTCAAGTTGTTGTTGGTCATTCAAAGTCATTAAATGATACAAAAAGTGCTTTAAAAGCAAGTATGTTATCGTACAAAAACTGAATATAATACAAATAAAAATGACCAGTGTCAAAATCTTTCAAATTAAAATCTCCCTTCTTATGTGAACAACAAAAATGTTGACTTATAAACGAGTAAGGATAAAATAAGAAAGAACCCGAATGAACAACAACAAACTTGTTTGGCTAGTAAAAACGCTGGTCGTTTCAATGCAATTGATGAACAGAAAACCCTGCATAGGGTTGGATCTGATCATGTGGGCTAGGTGGCGTGATGCGTAGTGCGTTGGCTTCTAAGTAAAGCTTGGTCATGGTTCAATACACGATGAAGGCACAATAAGTTTTTCAATTAAAATGAAAAAGTAGACCAGCACCACTAGTGCAAAGGAATCTGATGATCGACCTTGGCAAGTCGTGAAATAGCTATAATTCCAGGCAAAAATAATTGAGAAAAACTTGGTGGTAGGTAGCAAACTCAAGTTGTTGATGGCCGTTCAAAGTCATTATATAATAAATAATTAAAGTACACAACTATCTAGATATTGTACAACAACCCATCGATTTCGGCACAATACTAAATCGTAAGGTCCGGTGAATATTTGTCGTTAGATCAAACAGAATCTGATTGACATGTGTTTCTTCTGTTGTGTGTTCTTCCTATCTCTGTCTCTCTGTTGTATTAATGTATGTAAAAGTTTAAGCCAATGGTCTAGTTGCCAGTGCTTCAGTGTCTTTACTTCGTAGATTTATCTGCGGAGTAGTATAAAATGTAATGTAATGTAAGAAGTGAACGAGGAAGTGGAAGTCCTACTTAAGGCCAGTTCAATGGAGGATCTTATTCCAAAAATGCTAATGCTTGTTGACAAATCACAGGTACTGAGAATCCTCAGCATCGAGATACAAAATCAATCAAATTTGCGTTTTGAAAATAAAAATTGTTTTCAAATAATTAGAACATGAATTTTTCTATGCATTTCTGTCAAAGCGGAGTTGCCAGTTGTGTATGAAGGAAATCAGTAAAGGCTCCCCATACTATAGCGAAACTTTCGGCTTCAAACACACTAAGCAGATGTTTAAACTGACGCAAATGTGAAAGCCAACGTGTCCTACTACAGCAAAGATAATCCACATGCACAACTTTATAAGAGAAGAAAGAATAGGCGTGCTCTTATAAAACAAACACTCAGATGTTAGGTATTTAAAAGGAAAAAACTTGATATTTTGTTTTGTAATTTTTTTGAGTAAAATAAAAATGATTATTGTTTTGATTGTGAAAAAGTAAACAACGAAATATTTTATTTCAATTCAATCAGTAAATAATATATTGTACAGGATCTCCTTAGCTTTGGATTATCAAGATATTTGGTACCATATCTAATAAAGGAAAGAAAAATACAGTCCATATTTGCCGAGAAATCTAGCCACGAACACCAAACTTTATCCATAATTAATTTGCATAGCTATGATTGCCACAACCCACACCGAACCGATTCGATTTATTCTCATACGAACCCGATAACTGACTGGGTATACACTGATCTCTATAAAACGAAAGATGAAGCAATGTGAAGACTGTTATAGGTAGTTACATGCCACTATAATTTTATAACACTTCTAATTACTTTTTTAGGTCTCATTGAGCAGTATTTCTAACACAGGTATTTTTTATTTGTATAAAACAATAAAATACAAAAATATTTCTTACTGTGTACAGAACATATGTCAACTTTTTTTTTTACTCGGATAGACGTCAATAATGGTACCAGTGCACGTTAGCTCATCTTAAAATTGCCCAAAGAAAACTATTGTAGAGAACACACTATCCAGTATGTTATAGAGATGTGGGTATATTATTCGCATTAATGTTTTACTGGGTGTTTGAATGTTATTGCACAGCGTAATAGTAGCTTCCGAATGGCGGTGGCGGGGTTAAATAAAATTACTAAGTTATCGCTCTTTCTTCGTTGTGTTTTTCCTTTTTGTTTGAGTAAAGAATAATTAGTGCGGAGAGATGATTCTGTTTTACTTGAACAAAACTAAGTTTTACTTTCCATTACCATTGCTAAATATAGAGTTTGATGGAATGCGATTTGAGTTGATTTTGTTTTTAATAGGTTATTGGATTGTAGTGTATATTAAGCTACTAGTTGTCAAAGTAAATGCATTCAGTTGTACTATTGCTTAGTGGTGTTAGTAAAAAGAGAGGTTGATCGACAGAAAAATACGGATCTGCAAAATTTATTTATTTGGCCAAAAAATGTATTTTGTTTGGCCAATGGAAGGATTTAACTTGGCAAAATTGATATCTTTTATCAATATGAAACCAAATAAAAATTGCACTAGTGTAGAAGCAGACATAAAGAATAAATTATAAGTATTTTTTTTTTTTATAATCTACACGCGCTTAAGGGATTATACTACCCTTTAGATGTTTCAACACAGCGCGGGCGTGAGGTTAAGGAAGAGAAGGAATGACAGGAAAGATGTGTGGCGCGATGGTCAGAGAGTGTAGATGGTAGTTGTCTCAGATTTTATCTTCAGGGATGGCGGCTGGACTAATGCGGAGAAATTTCCGTATCTTATTTATCTATGTCCCTTATAATTCGCATTAGTTTTTTTATTCTTTTGTCATATTTTATCGGTATACTAGTTTTTACCCAATCACATGTTGTTCGTATGTAATGAGTAGACCAGCAACTCATTGTATTTTTTTATTTATTATTATTTTATATTTATTTATTTTTAGAATTGGTTTTTAATGGAAAAATAAGAGGGCATAGACTACGCCAGGCTGTGACTATGAAGTTGACAGGCGAACACACAACAATCGCGCCACGGCCACCCCCTAGACTATCTAGATATTGTACAACAACCCATCGATTTCGGCACAATACTAAATCGTAAGGTCCGGTGAATATTTGTCGTTAGATCAAACAGAATCTGATTGACATGTGTTTCTTCTGTTGTGTGTTCTTCCTATCTCTGTCTCTCTGTTGTATTAATGTATGTAAAAGTTTAAGCCAATGGTCTAGTTGCCAGTGCTTCAGTGTCTTTACTTCGTAGATTTATCTGCGGAGTAGTATAAAATGTAATGTAATGTAAGAAGTGAACGAGGAAGTGGAAGTCCTACTTAAGGCCAGTTCAATGGAGGATCTTATTCCAAAAATGCTAATGCTTGTTGACAAATCACAGGTACTGAGAATCCTCAGCATCGAGATACAAAATCAATCAAATTTGCGTTTTGAAAATAAAAATTGTTTTCAAATAATTAGAACATGAATTTTTCTATGCATTTCTGTCAAAGCGGAGTTGCCAGTTGTGTATGAAGGAAATCAGTAAAGGCTCCCCATACTATAGCGAAACTTTCGGCTTCAAACACACTAAGCAGATGTTTAAACTGACGCAAATGTGAAAGCCAACGTGTCCTACTACAGCAAAGATAATCCACATGCACAACTTTATAAGAGAAGAAAGAATAGGCGTGCTCTTATAAAACAAACACTCAGATGTTAGGTATTTAAAAGGAAAAAACTTGATATTTTGTTTTGTAATTTTTTTGAGTAAAATAAAAATGATTATTGTTTTGATTGTGAAAAAGTAAACAACGAAATATTTTATTTCAATTCAATCAGTAAATAATATATTGTACAGGATCTCCTTAGCTTTGGATTATCAAGATATTTGGTACCATATCTAATAAAGGAAAGAAAAATACAGTCCATATTTGCCGAGAAATCTAGCCACGAACACCAAACTTTATCCATAATTAATTTGCATAGCTATGATTGCCACAACCCACACCGAACCGATTCGATTTATTCTCATACGAACCCGATAACTGACTGGGTATACACTGATCTCTATAAAACGAAAGATGAAGCAATGTGAAGACTGTTATAGGTAGTTACATGCCACTATAATTTTATAACACTTCTAATTACTTTTTTAGGTCTCATTGAGCAGTATTTCTAACACAGGTATTTTTTATTTGTATAAAACAATAAAATACAAAAATATTTCTTACTGTGTACAGAACATATGTCAACTTTTTTTTTTACTCGGATAGACGTCAATAATGGTACCAGTGCACGTTAGCTCATCTTAAAATTGCCCAAAGAAAACTATTGTAGAGAACACACTATCCAGTATGTTATAGAGATGTGGGTATATTATTCGCATTAATGTTTTACTGGGTGTTTGAATGTTATTGCACAGCGTAATAGTAGCTTCCGAATGGCGGTGGCGGGGTTAAATAAAATTACTAAGTTATCGCTCTTTCTTCGTTGTGTTTTTCCTTTTTGTTTGAGTAAAGAATAATTAGTGCGGAGAGATGATTCTGTTTTACTTGAACAAAACTAAGTTTTACTTTCCATTACCATTGCTAAATATAGAGTTTGATGGAATGCGATTTGAGTTGATTTTGTTTTTAATAGGTTATTGGATTGTAGTGTATATTAAGCTACTAGTTGTCAAAGTAAATGCATTCAGTTGTACTATTGCTTAGTGGTGTTAGTAAAAAGAGAGGTTGATCGACAGAAAAATACGGATCTGCAAAATTTATTTATTTGGCCAAAAAATGTATTTTGTTTGGCCAATGGAAGGATTTAACTTGGCAAAATTGATATCTTTTATCAATATGAAACCAAATAAAAATTGCACTAGTGTAGAAGCAGACATAAAGAATAAATTATAAGTATTTTTTTTTTTTATAATCTACACGCGCTTAAGGGATTATACTACCCTTTAGATGTTTCAACACAGCGCGGGCGTGAGGTTAAGGAAGAGAAGGAATGACAGGAAAGATGTGTGGCGCGATGGTCAGAGAGTGTAGATGGTAGTTGTCTCAGATTTTATCTTCAGGGATGGCGGCTGGACTAATGCGGAGAAATTTCCGTATCTTATTTATCTATGTCCCTTATAATTCGCATTAGTTTTTTTATTCTTTTGTCATATTTTATCGGTATACTAGTTTTTACCCAATCACATGTTGTTCGTATGTAATGAGTAGACCAGCAACTCATTGTATTTTTTTATTTATTATTATTTTATATTTATTTATTTTTAGAATTGGTTTTTAATGGAAAAATAAGAGGGCATAGACTACGCCAGGCTGTGACTATGAAGTTGACAGGCGAACACACAACAATCGCGCCACGGCCACCCCCGACTGAACAACTGAAGTACCAACTCATTGGTTAAAATGCTAACCCTGGTTATGATATATGTAATTAAATTCTGGGTCACGGAAATTGAACTGGATAAATATCAAGATCTTGTAGCGTTGTTGTAATGTATGCAAAGCTCTGATCTATATAGATCTTCGTGCATAAGATAGATAGATAGATTTATAATTATATTTCATTAAAAGGTTTAACAAAAACATTTTATATACCGGTATAAAAATTAATTATGACAATAACATAAAGTTGCCTGTCAGGTTTTAAATTTGACGATAAGCAAATTAGTGATTTGAGCAAAAAAATTATTATGAAAATTCATTTAATATAAGGTAGCGATACTTCAGTGACGCTTTTAAAAACTTATAGAGATTAAAGTTGTATCATTAAATGATACAAAAAGTGCTTTAAAAGCAAGTATGTTATCGTACAAAAACTGAATATAATACAAATAAAAATGACCAGTCTCAAAATCTTTCAAATTAAAATCTCCCTTCTTATATGAACAACAAAAATGTTGATTTATAAACGAGTAAGGAGAAAATAAGAAAGAACCCGAATGAACAACAACAAACTTGTTTGGCTAGTAAAAACGCTGGTCGTTTCAATGCAATTGATGAACAGAAAACCCTGCATAGGGTTGGATCTGATCATGTGGGCTAGGTGGCGTGATGCGTAGTGCGTTGGCTTCTAAGTAAAGCTTGATTATGGTTCAATACACGATGAAGGCACAGTAAGTTTTTCAATTAAAATGAAAAAGTAGACCAGCACCACTAGAGCAAAGGAATCTGATGATCGACCTTGGCAAGTCGTGAAATAGCTATAATTCCAGGCAAAAATAATTGAGAAAAACTTGGTGGTAGGTAGCAAACTCAAGTTGTTGTTGGCCGTTCAAAGTCATTATATAATAAATAATTAAAGTACACAACTATCTAGATATTGTACAACAACCCATCGATTTCGGCACAATACTAAATCGTAAGGTCCGGTGAATATTTGTCGTTAGATCAAACAGAATCTGATTGACATGTGTTTCTTCTGTTGTGTGTTCTTCCTATCTCTGTCTCTCTGTTGTATTAATGTATGTAAAAGTTTAAGCCAATGGTCTAGTTGCCAGTGCTTCAGTGTCTTTACTTCGTAGATTTATCTGCGGAGTAGTATAAAATGTAATGTAATGTAAGAAGTGAACGAGGAAGTGGAAGTCCTATTTAAGGCCAGTTCAATGGAGGATCTTATTCCAAAAATGCTAATGCTTGTTGACAAATCACAGGTACTCAGAATCCTCAGCATCGAGATACAAAATCAATCAAATTTGCGTTTTGAAAATAAAAATTGTTTTCAAATAATTAGAACATGAATTTTTCTATGCATTTCTGTCAAAGCGGAGTTGCCAGTTGTGTATGAAGGAAATCAGTAAAGGCTCCCCATACTATAGCGAAACTTTCGGCTTCAAACACACTAAGCAGATGTTTAAACTGACGCAAATGTGAAAGCCAACGTGTCCTACTACAGCAAAGATAATCCACATGCACAACTTTATAAGAGAAGAAAGAATAGGCGTGCTCTTATAAAACAAACACTCAGATGTTAGGTATTTAAAAGGAAAAAACTTGATATTTTGTTTTGTAATTTTTTTGAGTAAAATAAAAATGATTATTGTTTTGATTGTGAAAAAGTAAACAACGAAATATTTTATTTCAATTCAATCAGAAAATAATATATTGTACAGGATCTCCTTAGCTTTGGATTATCAAGATATTTGGTACCATATCTAATAAAGGAAAGAAAAATACAGTCCATATTTGCCGAGAAATCTCGCCACGAACACCAAACTTTATCCTGCCATAATTAATTTGCATGGCTATGATTGCCACAACCCACACCGAATCGATTCGATTTATTCTCATACGAACCCGATAACTGACTGGGTATACACTGATCTCTATAAAACGAAAGATGAAGCAATGTGAAGACTGTTATAGGTAGTTACATGCCACTATAACTTTATAACACTTCTAATTACTTTTTTAGGTCTCATTGAGCAGTATTTCTAACGCAGGTATTTTTTATTTGTATAAAACAATAAAATACAAAAATATTTCTTACTGTGTACAGAACATATGTCAACTTTTTTTTTTACTCGGATAGACGTCAATAATGGTACCAGTGCACGTTAGCTCATCTTAAAATTGCCCAAAGAAAACTATTGTAGAGAACACACTATCCAGTATGTTATAGAGATGTGGGTATATTATTCGCATAAATGTTTTACTGGGTGTTTGAATGTTATTGCACAGCGTAATAGTAGCTTCCGAATGGCGGTGGCGGGGTTAAATAAAATTACTAAGTTATCGCTCTTTCTTCGTTGTGTTTTTCCTTTATGTTTGAGTAAAGAATAATTAGTGCGGAGAGATGATTCTGTTTTACTTGAACAAAACTAAGTTTTACTTTCCATTACCATTGCTAAATATAGAGTTTGATGGAATGCGATTTGAGTTGATTTTGTTTTTAATAGGTTATTGGATTGTAGTGTATATTAAGCTACTAGTTGTCAAAGTAAATGCATTCAGTTGTACTATTGCTTAGTGGTGTTAGTAAAAAGAGAGGTTGATCGACAGAAAAATACGGATCTGCAAAATTTATTTATTTGGCCAAAAAATGTATTTTGTTTGGCCAATGGAAGGATTTAACTTGGCAAAATTGATATCTTTTATCAATATGAAACCAAATAAAAATTGCACTAGTGTAGAAGCAGACATAAAGAATAAATTATAAGTAGTTTTTTTTTTTTATAATCTACACGCGCTTAAGGGATTATACTACCCTTTAGATGTTTCAACACAGCGCGGGCGTGAGGTTAAGGAAGAGAAGGAATGACAGGAAAGATGTGTGGTGCGATGGTCAGAGAGTGTAGATGGTAGTTGTCTCAGATTTTATCTTCAGGGATGGCGGCTGGACTAATGCGGAGAAATTTCCGTATCTTATTTATCTATGTCCCTTATAATTCGCATTATTTTTTTTATACTTTTGTCATATTTTATCGGTATACTAGTTTTTTACCCAATCACATGTTGTTCGTATGTAATGAGTAGACCAGCAACTCATTGTATTTTTTTATTTATTATTATTTTATATTTATTTATTTTTAGAATTGGTTTTTAATGGAAAAATAAGAGGGCATAGACTACGCCAGGGATCGAACCTGTGACTATGAAGTTGACAGGCGAGCACACAACAATCGCGCCACGGCCACCCCCGTTTGATAATTCACCGTGGTTGACAATTAACAAGTGAAGTACTAACTCGTTGGTTAAAATGCTAACCCTGGTTATGATATATGTTATTAAATTCTGGGTCACGGAAATTGAACTGGATAAATATCAAGATCTTGTAGCGTTGTTGTAATGTATGCAAAGCTCTGATCTATATAGGTCTTCGTGCATAAGATAGATAGATAGATAGATAGATATATAATTATATTTCATTAAAAGGTTTAACAAAAACATTTTATATACCGGTATAAAAATTAATTATGACAATAACATAAAGTTGCCTGTCAGGTTTTAAATTTGACGATAAGCAAATTAGTGATTTGAGCAAAAAAATTATTATGAAAATTCATTTAATATAAGGTAGCGATACTTCAGTGACGATTTTAAAAACTTATAGAGATTAAAGTAGCAGCTGCCATTTAAAACGTTTAAAAATTGTGTGTGTTGAAATATCCTTCTATACATTTTGAAAATCGGGCAGATTCCAACGAAGTGATAGGTATTTTCAGAGGCGTCTAAATTGCAAAGTGTGCATAAACCATTTGTATCTCTTTGGAAGGATCTTCCATTTAGACTTAGAAGTCCACAGCGAGTTTTTAGGATAAGGGAAATCATATCTCGAGGGTTTGAGTCATGAAAGTAGTTTGGTACTTCAGAGTAAAACAGATTGCAGTAATCAGCATGGAACTGGGACTGATTGGCGTTGCTGATAAAACTATTCCAATGCTTTTTCTTCAGCTTAGACAAGAGGATCTTATGCAGTTCTTGCCATTCATTTAAATTTGTGGTGAAAGAAAAGTCCATTGACGTGAAATGAAAAAGATCCAGCCATTCCTTGGCCCATAATATCTTCTTACTAATTATAGCTTCTGACAAGATTCTGGGTAGCCTGCCGTTTGGAAGATGCAGTGTTTTCCGTATAAATGAAAAATGCATGTCTAGGGTCGTTAAAAAAGCTTTAGGAAGTCCAGTTTCAATATGTAAGGCATAGTTTGGTGTTGTTTCTGGTAGGAGAAAACATCTTTTAATGAAAAATCGTTGCAACTTTTCAACTTGTGTGTGTTCTCTATATCCCCAAACTTGAGCACAGTACAACATTATAGATCTCGTTGCAGCATCGTGAATTTTAAATTTTGTTGAGTGTTGAACTAATTTATTTTTAAGCAGCTTGGACCATGTAGCGTTTATGGAATTTTTTGAGGATGCAAGTCTATTATTTAAATGATCGTTCCAAGACATATTGTAGTTGAAAACAACTTCCAGATATTTATAATGGTTTGATACAGTAATCTCCGTGACGTTGAAAAACCATTTATCACACGCAGCTCTACGTCCTCCGTTTCGAAAAATGTATATTTCAGATTTTCCAAGATTTACTTCAAGATTCCACTTGATGCAGTATAATTTAAAGCTATCAATAAGTTCTGTAGCTTGGAAGGATTATCGGAAGGCAACACAATGTCGTCGGCATATAATAGGCCATTAATTCGGAGACCATTAATAGTTAACCCAAAGGGTAGATTAACGTGCAGATCATTTAGATACAGAACGAAAAGCAGTGCACTCAAGATACGACCTTTTTTGACTCCTTTTTCGGTGCAGAAGAAATCTGACAAGCCTTGACCATCCCAAACCGTAGCAGACGTATTCATGTAAAGTGCTTTGATAATAGTTTTAATTTTTGTAGAGATTCCTGAAGCAGAAAAAAAATTGTAAAATATTGCATTTCTGTTAATGTTATCAAAAGCAGCTTAAGATCTATAAAAAACGCATATAGTTTCTTTTTTTGATTGAGTTGAAGTTGTACGAGGCAGGATAGGTTATAAACTTGATCAACAGTAGAATAGTTAGATCTATAAGCAGCCTGAAATTCATTTATTATTTTGTTTTCTTCTAACCAGGTCGTTAGTCTACTTAGAAGAACAGTGGTAAATAGCTTATAAAGCGTATCTAGGAAGGACAGTCCTCTATAATTAGATACTAAGTTTACATCTCCTTTCTTAAACAGGGGATATATAATTGATTTTTTAAATGAGCCTGGGACAGTTGCAGTTTCAAATATTTTAACAAATAGTTTATGAATTTCAGTGACTAGAGATGGGCTTGCACTTTTATAAAATTCGAACGGAATTCCATCCATACCTGGGGCTTTATGATCTTTTGACGAGAATAAGGCAGAATAAACTTCTTCAACCTCTATTGTGCGGTCCAACTGAGGTGTTAGTACTTGAGGTGAACAGGAACTGATATCAACATGGGTTGGCAATAGTGACAGCAACTTTTGAAAATATATGCTGAATTCAGTAGCTGATAAGAATGTTGGCATGTTGAAACTGTCGCCTCGTATCTTTCTGGCAATCTTCCACCAATCTCGGGCTGAATTAACATTTTTTAAACTATTTACTCAGTTTTGGAAGTAAGCTTCCTTCTTAGACTTATATAAATTCCTGTATCTTTTGTTAGCAGCATTATAATTATTTCTACAGGTTTCAAGATTGTGTTTTCTAAATGCTTTGAGGTGTTTAAACGCACTTTTCCTAGCTGAGTGGCATGCTAAATCTAACCAAGGCTTCTTGGGCTTGAACTTGATTTTTTTGGTGACAAGTGCACCGTTTGCTTCATATATGCAGCATTTGATACCATTACAATGCTCTTCAATGCAATTAGTGCTTGCAAGTTTTGACTGTACAAGTAACTCAAGTTTTGTGTGATAGGAAGTGTGTCTATTTTCTGACCACTTTATTCGCGGAATGGCGCACAAATCATTCTTATGCGTCCTCGATTCAGAAGATTTTATGGAACAAATCAGTGGCCTATGATCAGAGAAAGTTTCGCAACCTACACAAAAATCCAGTATCATATTTGATGCAGCGTATGAAGGGCAGCAGTAGTCGATAACCGAAGATCCCCTGCTACTTACGAACGTGTATTCCCCAGCTTTGTCTTTGAATCCTCTTCCATTTAGGATGTATGCACCAATATTATCAAGAAATTCTATAAACGTATTGCAGTTACTATCGAAGGTTGAATCCTTAGAGCTTCTTAATTCTTCAACATTAGCTGGAGGAATGGAATTGTAGTCGACTGTACCTTTAGTGCCAGTTCTTACGTTAAAATCGCCACCAAGAATGAAATTGCTCAAGTCAGATGTCGAAAAAAAGTTTTTGAGAGCTACAAAGTCTCTGTTCTAATGACTACAGTTTAAATATAATGGAACCAAATTCAAGTGATACCCAGCAAAATACCCTTGCAAGATTACCACGTCTCTTCGTGCATAATAAAACGCGGCTATTGGCCAGTGTTAGACGGTGAGTTTTACACGCAAACACATTTTATTTCATGATGACGTCTAATTTCGAAAAACTTCTTTCTTTTCTTTTTAGATTCTAAATTATCTTTCACGGATCACTATAACTTTATTATTAAGAAATCTTATAAAGCCTTTCATTTTATAAAACGTTTCGGTCGCGAATTCCGAGATCCTTATGTCATTAAAACTCTTTATATATATATAATTTGTCACATCTGTCCTTGAATATGGATGCGTAGGTTGGGCACCTTATTACTCGCTTCACATAAATAGATTAGAGGGTGTTCAAACAAGGTCTATGAAATATACCCTACGTTTTCTTCCGTGGGCGAACAGAGTTACTTTGCCCCCATACTCTCATATACTTCAACTTATAAATCTCACATCACTTACTATTCACCGAGACCGAGAGTACTTGCACGTTTGTTTTATAATTGGAGTTATAAGTAAATCAATATCAGCTTTGAGTCGAATTAATTTCAATGCATACCGAGCTGGCTTAAGAGATCGATTGCAAGTAGATTCAAAGTATTTTTAGTAGATCTAACTCATAAAGAAGAGAATTTTGAGGGCCTTTCTGAGGGCCATTTCCAAAAAGTGAGGGCCAATACTCGTCAGAGATTTAAAAAAAAACTTAAAATTATTAGGCAACATAAATATTTATTCATATAGTCACATCAGTCTGAAGGAATGAATTCAGTGCTCTTTCAATAATCGGTTTTCTTTTTGAGCTCTGACCAGAACACTGAGCAAAGTTTGAACATATCAAGTACGCTTTCAGGAGAGTATGATCAGAGCTCCCCGATTTATTTATGAAAAACACTTGAGAATTATACTGGCAAAATAATAAAATAATAAATATTTATTACCTACAGAGGAAGAACAACCGGCATCAATCTCCATTTGTATGTGTTTGTTTTTTTCCCGTCTGTCTGTCTTATCACACAAAAAGTTAACTCCATCTTTTTTATATTTTTTTTGTTTAATGTAAAGATCCTTATTGATTACGAAATGTTTTTTTTTTGTATAAATAACGTTTAAATAAATAAAAGGCATGAAATATATTTTTTACGACACATTCGTAAGATATATTTTATTTATTAGACGTAAAAAATTTAACAAAATGCATTTCGGCATGATGTACATGCCATCATCAGCTTCACGCTTTAAAATAAACCAAAGAAAGACATTTAAAGTAGAAAAACAATCATTAATTTGTTTACAAAAGGAAAGGATGAATAAAGGAAAAGTTGCATATTATTTTACACCATCTGCTCGTTCATTTTGTTCTGAGTTTATAGCTCGCACCTAGCTCTGATTGAAAAAAGAAACACAACTTGAGCGCTCCGATGTGTCTTATGTGGTTTTCCATTGGTAAAATGAATTAATTTATTTTACATCCAGTTCTGTCAAAACATCGATTTTCCCCTTTTTTGTGTACCGTTGGGCATAATAAATTGATTTCTTTTTGAATCTAGATCATTTTTGCAAATCTAGATTTTTCGACTGATTTACCCCTCTTTGTGCTAATACCATAACAATTTTCTGCTTTGTTTAACATATTTATGTATTGCACTGGACTCATTAAAACGAAGTCTCATGTTATTCTAAAACCACGATGCCATTAAAATCATCCATTATTAATTTCATTCATTTAAAATGTTTCATTTCTTGAAAAATTATATATTTTAAAATCTTTTTCTCACAAATCACAAATCTTTTTGTCACAAATTTAGACAGCTACATAATCACAGACGCGACATTGCACAAATACAATAAGAATAAAAAGTAAATCTAAAGTCAAGTTGCATTGGGCTCGAAAAACCGAAATCTAGATTGAAATCTGGATTTACCAATGGAAAACCACATAAGTTAAAAATGAAAAATAGATTTTTTTCACAGCTCAGTTCTTTGCTCTGAGCTTAAAAAGATAAACGCCTAATATGGGAACTAGGTTACGGAGGAAACGCATTAAAAATTTTGTTATGAAATTTGAAAGATTACTTTATATTTAAAATATTATAAAAAATTAGATATGCGGGCCATTTCTTGTTGGCCCTGGGCAAAGGGCCAAAAGAAAAACAGAGGGCCAAATCGATCGATCGGGCATATTATGGCAACGCTGATGGCAGGTACCTCTATTTTCGGGGCAAAAAAAGAATAACATTATTAGAAAATAAAAAAAAAATTACATAAGACGTTTAAGTACCAAGCTTTAATAAAATCGCTTCAGCCGTTTAGTTTGGAAATCAACCTACACTCACACAGATGAAATTGCAGAACCCATGTTTTAGGGTTTCTCTATTATTGCAATATTCAGTTTAATGAACATTTCGAGTAAGATTTTTTCCCAAGTGCGAGACATGGCCTATAGTTGCGGTGACCATATTTCTCTGCGCAAAACCCGGGACATGAATTCGAAAATTGAAAAACGTACAAAATCAACACAATTCTCAAAAAAAAATTAAAACAAAAAAACAGCACAAAATGCAAAAACTTTACATTTTTTTAATATTCAACTTTTTTTTCTTGGAAAAATAAACATTAATAACACATTCCATGGATCTGCATCTGCAGATCTGAAGAAAAGTAGAGCGGGACCATAATATAAAACAAATATAAAAGTAAGACACCAATAGCTTCCTCCAACTCTGCTATAACTTTCTTGACACATCTCACAATCAAATGTTCTTAGCGTTCAGGTATGTAGTTTTGTGAAGCCAATTTGTCTCTCTTCCGTTGCTTTTAAGTACGGGACTGTTCCAGGAAATACGAGACGGATGGTCATCGTACCTATAGTACCTTTGTATATCACAAGTAAAAATTATACTCTCAGTACCTGTCAGGGATAGTTTTCTCGTATTGCATATTATTCCATTATTTATTATTTCAAAAGAAAAATATTTATTTTTCTTTGGAAATAACACTAGTGTAAAAATAGGGCTATAAGCTTCTAGTTGTCTTTCTCTGCTGTTTAAGATCCAGGGGTATTTTTGTTTTATATTTTAATAGTTTAATACTCAAGTACAAATAGTAAAAGAGTATTGTTTCGGCTTGCTTAAACTTTTATACTTATGTCCCAAATTATTTTCAATCATACAAAATAATTATGGATTTTTATCAAATATTTGATTTAAGAAATACAGAATATTATATCTTATCGAATTTAGAAAACAGGCTTTCGACTACGAAAACAAAATAATATTTTTTTGTATAAAATTAGAATATTTCACCAAAATTTTTTAAACTGAATTTTGACAGTTTATATGAAAATGTTAGCCAATTAAAACAATTTTAAATGTAAAAAACTATGTAAAACAAAATTTGATTTTACACTTACTTTTTAAGACGTAGGCCTAGTAAACGTTGTCAATAATAACAGCAATTATAAAGTTTATATGAAAGCTGGAAATATTAATACAAATAAGACAAGACAATAAAACCTTTTTTGATAAGTATAATAAAACGTATAAAATAAAACACTATTTATATACCTATGTACGTTAAAATGTTCTTATAAAATAATCATTGCAGAAAAAATACTAAATGCTATCACATTTAGATTTGTTTTATACTTTACTGTTTAGAATAAAACAAAATATTATTCATCAAAATTGAACACACTTTTATTTTGAGCAAAAAAAGTATGTAAATCAAAAAACAAAACAAATATGTTACCATTATTATAAAACACCGATATATATGTATTATTTATAATTACAAACAGATTTTAATAAAAAAAATAATATAATTGAATAGAAGAAATTATATACAAATTGATTGTAAATATGTATTTAAAAAAAGTGAAATTGACAATATTTCTCTTAAACATATCAACATATTATGTTATAATCATATTTAAGATAAACTTATGAACAAAAGACAACAATAAATACAAGTAATATCATATGTTCTTATTTTTGTTCTTGTTGGAATAAAGGTAGGTACAATTTCGTTCTAATAAAATACAAATATAAGCTGGGTGTCATTGATAGATAGGAAGGCATCTCAACAATAGAATATTAACACTATGCCTTACTCACTACAACTCTCAATTTCAAATTATATGTCAAAACTAGTAAAATCAAAATTCGAATTTTCTGGCTGCATACAAATTTAAGATAGCCTTCGTTTCCTCATTTTTCCGGTCCTGTATTCTAACAAATTTATAATTAACAGTTTATTAAAATAAAACTATGCAATTAATTATTATTTACTTCTTTTGAATATTTATTCATTGAAACACTTCTAGCGGACGACGGCCAAGTTTTAGCTTCATAATAATTTACCGAACAATTATTTCTAGGCTAAATTTTGACAGATTAATGTACACGTAAATTTATAGTAGATTGGTACTAATGGAACTAACGAAACACATTTTGTGCATAGTACACATCATGTTGTAGGAATTAAGAGGCCTCTACCCAAAATGTCGAATTCAGATTCCAAGATCGGAACTTCGAAGGAAAATAAAACGAAAAAGTTACTGAAAATGTTTCAACATCGAAAGTCGAAATAGAAAAAAAAAGCTAAAGCCATACAACAGAGTGACAAAGTACATGCACAACTTATTATTATTATAGGTAAACTTTTGAATGAAAAAGAATGATTTTTTTAACTTTTGTATTTCTATGACTGAATTTTTTGTGTCATATTTGTATGCAGTTTTGATAAGGAGGTAAGTAGGTGTCTAATATGTAATAGGTACTTAGTTAATGGGTGCTGATTTTTAGCTTACTAATAACAGGTATTAGATACTTAACGAACTAGGTAGGTATCTAGTTATATATACATAGGTACATTTTTATCTTTCTTTTGATCAACATTATTATCTAGGTGTTGTTTGTTTTTTGTTCGCTTTTAAGAAATTAAAATAAATACAATGTACCTAAATATTAAAATAAAAAGAAGTTGAAATTTATAATTTTGTTTTTATTTTTAAATAAAACTGTGGGGCGTATTCTTAGTCATTTTAAACTGTGTCTAAGTTAAACCTAGTTTAGTTGAATTTTCGAACGTTGATCCTATATTTTTAAGTGTAAAATTCAAAAATATTTGAAGATATTTGTGTAATAAAACAAGTAGATAATCTTATAAAAATATAAACCCAACAATTTGTAAGTGAAATAGTCTGTATTCATTGAGCCAAAATTGTCTTAAGCAGCAGTTAAGTAAAACCTTGGTTTATCAGCGACTATGAAGACGTCCCTATGTTTTTACTGCTCACAACTATTTTCGTTATTTCGCACCGCCTTTCGGCATTATCATTCTATATTCTAAAATTGCCAACAGCCCGAACACACACTTTAGGCGATAATAATATCATAATGAATTTGCTTTTAACTTTATGTAGGTAAGTATTTTTTGCTTTTATTTATAATTTTGCCTTCCAATATTTCAGTTTTTTTCTAAATATTGGCCTTTTTGGTGGATTCGATAGCGAAATCGGTGCTAGTACTGATAGCTGTATCAGTGGGTTGCTTTGGTGGCGGAATCGTTTGCGGTTTTTATGGATGTTTCAGTTACAGTATTGATGTATGATCGGCTTCGGCATTGATAGGTGTATCGGTACGGTTTTCTAGGTGTCCGTATTTGCATACCGCGTGGAAGGAGAGGATCTATTATTTCAGGAAGAAGCCAATCGTTGCAAAATATGGAGAGCTTAGAAATCATATTTTTTCCAAAAAATCATCATCTCTCTTGATTTCTTCCACATAAAGGTCAAACTGCCCGCTTGTCCAAATTGAAAATAAGCAAAGTTTCTCTTTGGCAAATGTGTAATTGACCTAGAATCTGATAGTAGTAGTTGTCATTCCGTTTTAGCCCTAAGATAGTACCATCTTCATTCATTGCAATATACTTTAATTTTCTTTCCCTATTTTGTGGATGTGCAAGCCTTTTTCCGTGTGCTTCGAATTTCTTAGCTTTGCATACTATCCCAAACACAGATGCAGTTATCATATGTTTCCGCGTTTCAAACCATAATTTGTTATTTGATTGGCTCAATGTCTGCTCCTCAATAACATGTCGATTAACTCGGTTCTCTTCCAGTTTTTTCAGAACACGTACTTCTTCTGACTTAAGGTCTTCGGGGCTCATATCAGGCTGTTTTCAGCCAGATCCATGCCAATATAAACTTTAATAGCAATTGAAATCAGTTTTTCCGCTTCGATACAATTCTGTGCTCTACTTGTCGTTAGAGACTTGGTTTTATGTAATCTTCTCAATTCCAGAGCACCGATTTTTTAGGTTGGAGTTCTTGCTGGAAGGTTTTTATATGATTCTGTATTTCGCTTGATTGAATTGAATTGGACAACAGCCGATGGACATTGATTAGTAAATTTAGTGCCCAAAGAAAAGTTGATCCTTTTTCCTCCTACAAGCTTTGCAACAATGGAGTTGTAATGTTCTGCTAAATTATTTGTGTGTCCGAGGTATAGACTTCGAGCATTGGATATGAGCCTTCTAATTGAATTCATTATTTTTTTGTATATGCCATCGGTGTTTCACAGCACTCAATATGTCCTTTCGAATCCGCTCTAATTTTGTTTTTAATGAGCCCCGCAGTCCTGTCTTACATCCCTTAGATATAGCTTCAAGCTTATTCCTATAATTTCGCATTAGGTGATTGCAGCATTCAATTTTGTTTTTGTATCTCCCATTATATAGGTCACTTTTCGTAATTTTCTGATACGAACTACTAACGCCATCGAAAGCATTGTCAAGTAGCGGAGGCCGTTTTTCTCAACGCTACATTGAAAAGCTTGAAGCAAAATGTGTGATTCCATAAGCGTTGATGGCCCATCGTAATTTCTAGTGCAAATTGCTCAATAGTTTCTTTTTTCTACCTCTGAAGCATGTGACGCAATACTTATTTCTTACACCCAAGGAAACAACCAGCACCAGACAAAGCCGAAAAATTCTTTTTATACGATCTTTTGCTACAGCAGGCATCCGTTATAGCAGTTATAAACGTGCTACAGCAGCGTCAGCCTATTCCTTGGCAGCTTCCAACATATTTTTTTCGGCAATGTCTTCCCAAGTTTCCACAATATGGTTTTCAATTTGCTTATATTTTTTGTTTGAGCAGCACGGTATGTCTTAAGCTGAGTTGAACTCTTCCAGCTGCGAGAACCTACAACCAATACTTATTATTCCAGGTAATGCGGAAGTATTAACACCAATTTCATCTGTGTTTTTGCTTGATGACATACTAAAATAAAATCACTTTCGAATACCTACAACCCTTTCCATGTAAAATAACTTCAAATAACTTATTTATTCGCTTTCATTTGATTTTTCTCCTACCATTTTTTTTTAATGTTTGATATTGAATGAAAAAGTCCCTTTTTGTCTGTTCTCACTAATATCTCAGCAAATATTGATGTCAACAAAAATTTAAAGACAGTTTTGAAAAGCTGAGTAAAATTCATAAAAGATATTTTAATACGGTTTATTTTTTACCCTTCACCGTAATATTAACAAACAAATATTTACAAGAAATCTCTTCACTTATTTTGAAAAATCTTATAGGCAGGTACTCAATTTTTTGCCAAGTGAAATTGAAATTAAACGAATAGTTTATGTACCATCCACAGATTTAGATTAGATTAGATTTGGACTTTATTGTGGCTTTAAATTTTAAATTACAATGTTTGAATACAAGTCGGGTACGACCTGGTATAAAACCGTCGGTAAGATCTGTTACGATTCTTTTTCTATAGCTTAGTGCCAAACGAACAAATTTGTACAAAAATTCCGAACTTTCTGCCTCATTAAGAATTAGTATGACTTCGTCTGAAGTCAGCTGGTTTTTTCCAAAAATATCTCGTCTAATATCTTTGAGAATCGGACATGATCCTATAAAGTGAGCCACGTTTTCTCTGGCGCGCATGCTGCAGATTTTACATTCGATAGGCAAGTCCGGTCTATGTGGTATAAAGTTAAGAGGCAGAATTTCCCCTCTTGCTCGTAGTATAAGTGATATCATCTCTGTGGGATTCGTATCGTTAAAGTAGTTTTGAGGACCTAGGTCAAGCTGCAGGTTGCTGTAATACTCTCTATATTGTGATGCTTTGGCTTTGCTAATGAAGCTTTGATGGATTTTTTCATCTAGTTTGGCCAACAACTTGATATAACTGGAAGTATGATTAAGAAATTTAGGAACTTTATTAACAATTCAACGACTTAAAAGCTAATGGATAATTTAACAATTTCTGGTTTCTTTTATATAATATTTTGCGCGGGAAATACATCTTCATTTCGCGCCATAAATATTTGACATGTATTATATAAAAAGTATGTATGTACATATTTTGACATATTGTCTTTAATTTGAATTCGAATTTGCATGTGCAATTATATGATGATAAGTATAGGGTGCATCAATTACCCCTTCGTTTAAGTTGGAACAAAACGAACGGTCTTGAATCTGGGGCGAGTTGATCTCCTTGTTGTTGGCATATTTAGTTCTAGATCTGATGAATGTGAAGGACCCGTTTCCGGCTCGTGCGAAATAACAGGTGTATCAGAAGATGATTGGTGTTGATCTCCTGACAAGTCAACTATTTGAGGATTGGAGTCCGGGTTAATGAAAACATCCTCATCACAAGTGTTGTCGTGTTGTTGGTTTGGACTTTGTAAAGAAATATTATTAGAAAGAGAATAATCAGAACTTGCCTGTCTTAAATCCATAGATTCTTGCTGGCGACAAGAAATGTCGGTGTTCCTCTCTGTTTGTGCATTGGTTCTTAACTGGTTTTGGTGACGTCTGCATATTCCTTGATCTGTTTCTATTTGGTACATCCTTCTTCCCAGAATTTTTGTGATTCGTCCTGGAACCCACTTCTCTTTTTTAAGGTACTGTCGAACAAACACCGATTGACCTTTATGGAATTTTGGTTGATTTGACTTTATAACTCTTCTCGGTTCGGGAATCATAGCAGAAAGTAAAGTTCGATGTGGGCGTCCGTGAAGTCTTTCAGCTGGAGATATTCCCATTTCGTCCGGGGTGGTTCGAAAAGTAGATAAGAATGTGGCGAGTGCGTCGTCGTCTTTAGGATTTTCAGCCATGATTTTAAGAAAAGCTGTCTTAAAAGTTCTCACCATCCGCTCGGCTAACCCATTGGACTCGGGGTTGAATGGAGCTGATGTCATATGATGAACTGATATATTTTGACAGAACTGCTGGAACTCTTTAGAGGTAAATTGTGTGCCATTGTCAGACACAATGACCTTAGGTAGTCCCTCTAAAGCGAATATGGAACGCAAAGTGTGGATGGTGGCTTTTGAAGTAGTTGAGGACATTCGAATAACAAAAGGAAATTTTGACTTCGAATCCACCACGATCAACCACATAGACTTCTGAAAAGGACCAGCAAAATCTATGTGAATGCGCTCCCATACATTCTCTGATGTCGTCCAACTGGAATATTCCTTTGGCGAGTGGCTGTCATTCGATTGGCATGCCTTGCATTTGGCGACCGTTGACACAATGATGTCATCAATCTTGGGCCACCAACAGTATCGACGGGCCAATTGTTTCATCCGAGTAACTCCCCAGTGACCTTGATGTAGAAGTGTTAGTACCTTTGGCTGAAGCGCGGCGGGTATGACCACTCTTGGACTTTGGCTGTGAAAGAGAAGAATGTTAGCAGACACACTTAGACAAAACCTTCTACGAAAATAAGGTAATAAATTATTTTGAGATGCAGGCAAACGTGCTGGCCAACCCTGCTGTATATATTCAATGACTTTTTGAATATCTGAATCATTGTTTGAAAATTTAGCAATGACATTTGAATTGATAGGAAAATCTTCTAAAGCTGAAATACTTTCATCCACCTGATGACAAGATTCTTCTGACTTATCAAATTCTTCGTCAGGACCTACAGGCAATCGTGATAAGCAATCGGCATTTCCATGCTTTGTTGTTGGACGATAACGAATTGTGTAGGTGTACCCCATAAGAAAAATTGCCCAGCGTTGTAACCTTTGTATAGTCATGTGCGGCAATTTCTTACTAGGGCTGAAAATGGTTACTAACGGCTGGTGATCCGTTATAAGCTCAAATTGACGACCATACAAATATTGTTGAAATTTAGTTACGCCGAAGATTATCGATAGGGCCTCCTTTTCGATCTGGCTATAACCTTTTTGAGACGCATTCAATGTTTTTGAGGCGAACGCTATTGGTTTTTCTGTACCATCTGCGTAAATGTGTGAAATGACTGCTCCAATGCCGTGTGAAGAAGCATCGTTGGCTAAAGTGACGGGTAGGTCATCTTGAAAATGTGTTAACCGTGACCCACTCTGGATTTTTTCTTTGAAGAGCTTGAAAGAATTTTGTTGTTCCTTTCCCCACTTGAAAACTTCGTCTTTGGCTCTTAGTTTGTTGAGCGGTGCAGCTATTTGGGCAAAATTATCTATAAATTTGTTGTAATAATTTAGCTTACTAATGAAAGCTTCCAGGTCCTTTAAATCTTTTGGCTCAGGCAAATCGACAATAGCCTTGACACGGGTTTCTGATGGACGTATGCCTGTTTCATCAATGATATGACCAAGGTATTCCACCTCAGTCTTCGCAAACTGAAATTTGGCTAGTCGACATCGCAGGCCATGATTTTCTAATCTTTCTAGGAAAATCTTGAGGTTATTTAAATGTTCTTCATTTGTGCGTCCAGAAACAATAACATCGTCTAGGTACGAGACGCAGAAATCCAAGTTCGCAGTTAGTTAATCCATATAACGCTGAAAAATACCTGTTGAGCTAGAAGTACCAAAAGGTAACCTCTGATATTCAAATAATCCAAATTCTGTACTTATTACACAAACTTTCTTGGATTATTTGTCAAGAGGAATCTGGAGATAAGCATCGGACAAATCAATTTTCGTGAAGTATTGCCCCCATTGCAATTTCTGGAAAAGTTCTTCAATGCGTGGAACTGGATGGCGATCGATTTCTAAGTATGGGTTTATCGTGATCTTAAAATCTCCACATATGCGTAAAGTTCCATTTGGCTTTTTTACCACAACAATGGGTGCGGCCCATTGGCTCGATTCGATGGGACGTAAAATATCCAATTTACGTAAACGTTCCAGCTCCAGATGGACAGCTTCTTTTTGAGCGAATGGAACCGGACGGTATTTAAAATATTTAGGTTGACAATTTGATTTCATTGTAAGATGTGCTTCATACAATTTACTGCATCCTAATTCAGATCTGAATACAGCTTCATGTTGCTTGCATAGTGACATTGCGTCCTTCAAAAGCTGGTCTTTAGCATTAAATCCCATTTGTAACACTGCATCGGAATTTGCACACTGAATATGTAAACCAAATGCTTGGAACCAATCCATGCCCATGATGTTTGCGCCATACTCATTGTTACAAACTAAAAGTGGCAAAGTTTTTGTTTTTGCTTTCCACTGTACACTGACGTTCAGTACACCTCTCACTGGCACAGTAATGTTTCCATAAGCTTTAAGTGATCGTGACGAAGGTTCACAATGTGGGCTGCCAAGTATGTGGTACCCATCGAGACCAATAAGTGAGCATGTGGCACCTGTGTCTAGCTGAAAAGTTAAAGGGCACTGATTAATGTGAAGGAAGATTAATATTTTGTTTTTCTTGACATCAGGGTCTAAATGTGCAGAGGACACAGTTTCCATTCCGAAATTGTGTATTACGTTTTCGTCTTCTATTTCGTTGATAGCATGCGCAGATTCTGTCTGTTTTTGCTTATAGTTTTGATAAGATCGATTACAGTGCCGTCGATTGGCATCTCTGCTTCTTGAACGTCTACTATGGTTTTTTGCTTGATAAAATTGTTGTGATTTCGGTGACTGGGTAGCTTCTGATTGTTTTGTAGATAAACAAACACTACGTATGTGACCACGTCGTTGACAAAAATCGCAAATTGAATTAATGTGCTTGCGCTGATCTCTAGAGTGCTGAATGAAACAATTTGGGCACGATTTTCTAATTCTAACATTATTGTTATGAGACTTACTTGTGGATTTATAAGAATTTGAGCCTTTAATGAGATTAACTTCTGAAGTCGTTGTCGGATGGGAAGTACTGCTTTCCTTTAGTATGTTTGTAGCTTGTTGTGTTGATTCGTGAGCTGTGGTCAGTTCCTCTATTTCTTCCAATGAGGGGTTCTTTTTTTGCGTTGCAGCAAGACGAACAGCGTCGTGAGGTGTGTAAAAGACGATCATGTCTCTTATCATGTTATCAGCATATGATGTGTTGCAATCAGATTTGGGACAGACAAAGGCGCAGTCCCTTGCAAGATTTCTCAAATCGGCAATCCATTCTGCATACGATTGGCCTGGGAGCATCTTTTGTTTCAAGAACTTACATCTCGAAGCAAGGATGTGTTGTTTGGATTCGAAATGTTTGGTTAGTTTCGTAGAAAGGTCTTTGAATGTGAGTCTACTTACATCTTCAGTTCCTACCAACTTTCTGAGTAGATCGTTGGTTTGGGTTCCACATGTTGATAGAAAATGTGCCTTCTTTAAGTTGTCATCGTCCAAAGAGTTTGCGGTGAAATGCTGCTGCAGTTGGAAAAGGTAACTTTCCCAAGATTCCTTTTCGTGATCAAATGCATGGAACTGGGGTATTGTGGGTTTACTGCCTGATGAGCAATTATTCACCAAGCGCTCCAATGAAGTTTGGTTGTTAATTAACATTTGTTCCATCCACTGTTTTTGCGAGTTAAGAATTTCTCTCAACGCTGCCTCCATTTTAAAATACTCGTCGCCACTTGATATAACTGGAAGTATGATTAAGAAATTTAGGAACTTTATTAACAATTCAACGACTTAAAAGCTAATGGATAATTTAACAATTTCTGGTTTCTTTTATATAATATTTTGCGCGGGAAATACATCTTCATTTCGCGCCATAAATATTTGACATGTATTATATAAAAAGTATGTATGTACATATTTTGACATATTGTCTTTAATTTGAATTCGAATTTGCATGTGCAATTATATGATGATAAGTATAGGGTGCATCACAACTGATACAAAGTTTGTTTTAAGACCGATTGATCCTCCAAATTTAGTTCAAGCGTTTCATCCAAGGAACTAGAAATATCAAACCAAACGCCGACAAAGTTGAGTTTGTTTGAGATCAGATACTCTAACACTCTCTTAATCAGTCTTGTTGAGCTCATTTTTAGTATTTTGAGCACATAATCGAAATGGGCTTTAAGGGTGTCAATAAACAGCGGAGGTAACCCCGTTTCAATATGAAGCATGTAGTTTGGTGTCGTTGAAGGAAGAGAGAAAACTCGCTTCAAGAAGAACCGAAGAGATTTTTCAACATCTTCGTATTCTTTATAGCCCCACACTTGGGCTGAGTAAAGCATAATCGACTTGGCTACTGCTTGAAAGAGTTTGTACTTAGTAGAGTGATGGATAGCTTTGTTTGCGATGCAATTTCTCCATGAAATACAAAGAGCCGCTTTGGCTTCTCGAAGTTTAGCTCTGACGAGTATTTTCATGCAAAGATTACTTGTTATAGTCACTCCTAAGTACTTAAATTCTTTGACTATTTTAATCTCCTCTCTTTGAAAGTTCCATTTCTCCTCCCAAAACTATCTTCCATGCCCCCTTCTTAAAATCATTATATTTGATTTCTCGAGATTAACAGATAAGTTCCACGTGACAGAGTATTCTTCCAGTTTCACTATCAGTTCTTGGAGTCTTGTAGGCGAGTCTGCAAAAATCACGATGTCATCTGCGTATAGTAGGCCAGGTATAGTTTCGTCAGAAATCTTCACCCCCCTTCGACATGCTCCACCAAATCATCGATAAATAAATTGAACAGTAGAGTACTCAAAGCGCAGCCTTGTTTAAGCCCCATTGATGAATTGAAGTTATCTTACAGACTGTCGCCGTCTCAGACATATATGCAATCCTTGTCGTGAAGAGCTCGTAGTATTTTGCTTACTTTGGTAGATATACCGATGTTTGAGAGCTCATAAAAAAGCGCCTCTCTATCTATACTATCAAATGCAGCCTTAAAATCGATAAAGAAAGCGTATAGTTTTTTCCTTAGCTGAAGATACAATTCTGCAATATTTTTAAGTAGGAATACTTGGTCTGTTGTCAAGTAGCCAGATCTAAACCCTGCTTGAAGCTCACTAAGTTCTTGCTTACCTGGGTTGCTGGTAAGCAAAAACGGATAGTCTGGAAAAGAGCATACATCTAATCAACTTCATTGCTGAGTTCAAAAACGATATTCCTCTATAGTTATTTGGGACAGAAGGGTCTCCTTTTTTAAACAACGGGAAGATAACAGATGACAAGAACGATGACGGAACGACCATGGAATCGAAAATAATATTGTAGCATTTCAAAAGTGAAGATAAATAATTATTCGAGGCGTACTTAAAGAATTCCAAAGGTATTCTTTCTGTTCCTGCTGCTTTGTTGTTTTTTGGCTCTATGTAATGCTAATTGTAATTCTTCTTCATTGAAATCGGAGTCCAGAAATTCATCCTCAATTAGGGGGATGGTATAGTGGAGATTTGAGGCCCTGTATTGAGAAGTGAAGAGAAGTAATTCTTTAGAGCTGACGCTTTAAGCTCACAAGCAATGACTGGTTTTCGCCCTCCAGAAATCGGCAGAAGATCTAGCCGATAGCAAAGAGTCCACCATTATCATGTTGTAGCCTTCCTTCTTCTGTAGTCACAATGTTTTATATTATTTGTTAGCTTCTACGTACAATATTTTGAAAGAGGCATTATTGAGGGAACGAAATGATGCGAGCAAAGAAAAAGAAAGGTTCCGAGCATTTTCACACTCCTTGTCAAACCAGCCTTTTTTATGCTCTTGCTTTTGCTTGTTCACTACATTTGGTGGACTTGGGACAACTTTCAATATAATATCAAGCAGGTCTTCCATGACCGGATCTTGCGAAGATTCATGAAGTAATGCCAGTTCCGTATTCAAATGACGATGGTAGTTATGAAGAAGACTATCTTTCCACGTTAATTTCGGGTGTAAATTTAATTGGGTTGTTAAAACTGAGGCACATACCTATATTAGTGTTAACTGAAGTTTCCAATGGCATGTGTTCGGAGAATGTTTTTGATCCTAACTTAAAATCAGCCATCATTTCAAGCCAGTTACCGGCAGCTACACCATAGTCTATGAAAGATTGACCGGAAGATCTTAAAAAAGTATACTCTCCTTGTGTATCTTCTGCGCTTCTACCGTTCAAAACAGTCATGTTGAAAGAATCACATAATTGCAAAAACTGTCGTCCTTTGCCGTCTCTCCGATTATCCTTTGATACACGTGTATTCTTCAATCTACAGAGAACGGAGGCCAACCAGGATCGCCTGCTATGCGTGCATTAAAGTCTCCTAGCAACAAGAAATTGAATTCTTGCAGTTGCACCAGTAAATCTTCCAGTTTACCGAAGTCTTCAATCCAATGATTACAGTTCAGGTATATTGGTATAATTAAATGTTTTTCCCCCTGATCGATAACGGAAATGAATATGGTTTCGGCATTATTCTCAAATTTTAAAATGTGTTTGAGATTACTTTTGAAACCTACCACAACCCCTCCACTGGCTCTTCCATAAGTGTTTGTTCTTATTGCTGACGGCCATTTCAGTTCGTACCTTTTAAAAAGGTTATTGCATTGCTCGTTTTGATCTTCAGTTAAGAAGGTTTCTATCAGTATGAAAATATCAAATTCTCTAACAAAATTTAAAAAATCGGGGTAAATAAGCTTATTTGTTAGTCCTGAAGTATTATAACTTAGTATTCGGAATTTAAGAGTAATTTTATTATTTTTTAAAAATAACTGTTGTTGTTGTTGCTGTTGCTGTTGGCGTTGATGTTGATGTTGATGTTGCTGTTGCTCGTGATGTTGTTGTTGTTGTTGTTGTTGTTGTTGTTGTTGTTGTTGTTGTTGTTGTCGTCGTTGTTGTTGTTGTTGTTGTTGTTGTTGTTGTTTATGTTGTTGATGTTATTGTTGTTGCTGTTGTTGTTGTTTTAGTTGTTGTTGTTGATGTTTATGTTGTTTTTGCTGCTTCTGCTTTTGTTGGTGTTGTTGCTTTGTACCATCCAAATAGAATAATAATTACCTAGGCACTGAATATACGAGTAGTTATGAAATATGTATAGGAAACTCATTTTTTTTTTATTTCTGGCCCGCTGACTTCTTATTGCCTTCTGCTCTTTCGTGTAGTTTTTTTCTTACTGCCCATCTTTTTTTCTTTTTATTTCAATTTTCACTTATCTTTTATCAGATCACTTATCACTTTGTATCTATACTGTGAATGTTTTATTTTCAGAACTTGTCGTTTAGTTTCGCATTATACGATAAACCAAATATTAATATAAATAAAATGGACGAGTGGATCGTACGAACTTGATCTTGCAACTAATAACTTTAATGTAGCTAACCACTGACGCTGTTGGTAGGCAGGTAGCCTAGTTATCCTCTGCATGTTTAAAGACGATGTAGGTAATATTACCGTGGTTCTGAGTATAATGAATTATTGAATGGATGATTCAAGGGGGTGCCTGTTGTTTCTTTTTTTTCTTCCCATTTCGTTACTTCCTCCTTTCTTTATCGATTTCTGTTTACTTCGTTTATATTTAACGTTAATTTTAAAATGTGTTTGAGATTACTTTTGAAACCTACCACAACCCCTCCACTGGCTCTTCCATAAGTGTGTGTTCTTATTGCTGACGTCCATTTCAGTTCGTACCTTTTAAAAAGGTTATTGCATTGCTCGTTTTGATCTTCAGTTAAGAAGGTTTCTATCAGTATGAAAATATCAAATTCTCTAACAAAATTAAAAAAATCGGGGTAAATAAGCTTATTTGTTAGTCCTGAAGTATTATAACTTAGTATTCGGAATTTAAGAGTAATTTTATTATTTTTTAAAAATAACTGTTGTTGTTGCTGTTGGTGTTGATGCTGATGTTGATGTTTCTGTTGCTGGTGATGTTGCTGTTGTTGTTGTTGTTGTTGTTGTTGTTGTTGTTGCTGTTGTTTATGTTGTTTTTGCTGCTTCTGCTTTTGTTGGTGTTGTTGCTTTGTACCATCCAAATAGAATACTAATTACCTAGACACTGAATATAGTTATAAAATATGTATAGGAAACTTATTATTTTTTTAATTTCTGGCCCGCTGACTTCTTATTGCCTTCTGCTCTTTCGTGTAGTTTTTTTCTTACTGCCCATCTTTTTTTCTTTTTATTTCAATTTTCACTTATCTTTTATCAGATCACTTATCACTTTGTATCTATACTGTGAATGTTTTATTTTCAGAACTTTTCGTTTAGTTTCGCATTATCATACGATAAACCAAATATTAATATAAATAAAATGCACGAGTGGATCGTACGAACTTGATCTTGCAACCAATAACTTTAATGTAGCTAACCACTGACACTGTTAGTAGGCAGGTAGCCTAGTTATCCTCTGCATGTTTAAAGACGATGTAGGTAATATTACCGTGGTTCTGAGTATTGTTGTGGACACCCCTGAGAGGTACCAGATGTAAATACCTGTATGTAATATATTCCTTGTTTCGTTCCAATAATCAGGAATCGCTACTGAAACCCATACCTTTTGGCTTTGAAACGAGCGATTACGGGCCGAACCCCTTTTTTGGGACTGTGGGGGTTGCTGGGCGGCACCAGAAAAAAAAGAGAAAAATTGAACCTTCGGTTTGTCAAAACACCTTGGTTTCGTTTTGATTTTCCAATTCCGGCGTGGGGTGGTTCCTAAACCCACTTGCGCTTGTGTTTTGATATTTGTTTTCAAGTCTTTTACAATTTTTTTTTAAAATTAGTATTCGAGTTTCCTAAATTACTTTTTGTTTATGTTGGAAAAATTGCTTAATGACCTAAAAATCAATATTAACTTAAATAAAAAAATCTAACAAATAAAACTATGTATGGTTTTTGTTTATAATGTATATATATATATATATTATGAATAAAAATCTGATATTAATGTGAGTTCAGATTGTGTATGTCATTTAGATTGGTTTTATTTTATTTGAGTTTTTTTAGATTTTCTTTGTAATTGTTTTTTTATCATAAATATTTTCTTATTGTTTTACTTACATAACAATACACTTTCGCTGACGTCGTTTTTTGAGGTTCGGGTCTTAGAACTGCTCGCACTGCTTCTTCAAAGACTTGTTTAAGCCCTCGTTGAGTTAATGCCGAACATCCCATATATTTCACAGCCCTGATTTTGTTAGCTAATTTTTGGCCTTGTTCCTTTTTTAATGGTGAATGACTGCCGGTTCGCTTCAATCGTAGGGATAGATTGGAAAGGGAAGTAGGTTTTTTTTAAATAAGAAACAAGACAACATGACTCAGGGGAAGGTGGCGGACAGATTGTGGGCGATTCACAATAGGAGTTGAAATTAAGGGTTGAGTACAGAATAGGTTTGTTTCTGAGATGCTAATAGGAATGTAGTAAATGGTAGTGTTTCGGATAGGCTACGGATTTTCATTTTCCGGTATTTGTGCGAGCCGTTGAACTATCGGTGGGAAACCTCTAATCTGAGTAATTTTTGGTGATGACAAAGAAAATCTGACTCGGTTAGGCAAGTGGTTACCGTAGGACGGAATCTCTTTGTCATTACCAATTTAAGTCTCAGTCCGTGTTCACGTCGGTCAGTATTTGAGGTGATACCTGAATATCAAAATTTTTCAAATAAGAAATTGAGCGGGTAAAATTTAAATTCAAAATTAATGCGTGTAATATTATAAGGATAGTATTTTAGAGTTCCTATCGTAGTGGTTGGATTTAAAAGTGATATCTCGAAAGATACGGCTTTGAGCAACTCGGTATCACAGTGTTGCTTGCTGAAAATTGGATTTACTGAGAAAATTGCACCAGGTAATATGATTAACAAAATGTGAAAAAAAAGGGAAAATTCTAAAGGGTGTTCTGTTTATAGTGAGGAGGAATTTTAGCGGTCAACGAGTAGACAGTGGCTCGTTGGCACCGTTCGTAATTTGTTTTCAAACCCGTACATATATATGTGTGCTCTAGCAGTGAATGAGAAGTGGAAACGAGTTCGCCTCGCTAATCATCTAACCAAGTTGGAACTCCTTTGTTACTAAGGCGGAGTCCTACCTCACTGGTGTTAAGTGGCAGCTTGCAGCACTAAAATCCAGGCCCGTGTAAGACCCGGGCGGTCAAGTAAAAACCTCCTAGTGATCATATTCATCTATATATATCTTTACAAACCCTTTCATACCTATAAAACATACAAATATATATATATCTATTACAAATTATTTCGGTACGAGAATACCTACGATTCGATTGGTTTCGATCGAATACCTACCCACCGCTATATGCCCCGAACGCTTGGTGCTTCTGGGCCCGTTATTAAAATATTCCGGTGGACGGAGTTTGGCGTTCTACGTGTGTAGGGGAACGGTTTATACAACAAAGAAAAACCACTTTGGCGTGATCATATTTTTTTGTTTTTTTTGGTGTAATCCAGAGTGTTAAATTTCCAATTTTCTTTATAATTTTTATTAGTTTTTATATATAATTGAATTTTTGGGGTCAGTGGGGTAAAAGTGGACGCTATTTCGAAAACATACCTAACGAGTCGTCAGTCCTGCGTGGAGTGAGTTCTCCTAAACAACCGGGTACTAAAATAGCAACATTTTGCGACTCCTTAGCTACCCACAAAGAGCTCTCTGTAGGTAGGATAACGGGGGTTTGGGATACCGGACGAAAAGAAGGTCCGCTTGGAAATCCCGGTGGAATACGGGAGCTCAGACCTTGCGGGAACGGGACAGGCACCGTTGCAACCGTTGGTCTGCTTCGTATCGACGCTTTTAAACCTATTTGCCCAACATTTGGTATAATAAAGCCAATTAATTTATTATAGTTAGGTGAGGTTCAGGCCAAAACCTATATAAATTTTATAATCTTTTACATTTTAATTTTATTATTTCTTATAATTTATGTATGTCTAATTTTTTTTCCTTCGTCAAATAAAATACCCTGTAAATCACGTCAAATGATAACGAAACTTCACGTGTTTTTATGAGCTTCAATGAGGCTTAAAATGGTGCAATAAATTTTCTTTCAAGGGGGTGTGGAAGGGCTAGCGAGGAACTTACTGTAGCCGGAAGATACTATGGTTCGATCGCGATAGTAAATCCGATCTGATTTGCGACTAAGGGGAATTCGAGATTCGGGCCGAATGAATTCCAGGTGGGGTGGGTATAGGCCAAGCTGCATCATCAGCCGCAGCGTTCCTGAAGTGTGGACAATTTGGTGGTGGCTAAGTGATAGTTTTTTTTTGGCATGATTTATGTTTTTTTTGGAATAGGCGAGGTCTAGCTATGGGGGCAAGATCCCCCCCTAATCCGGCGAGCTGAGTCGAGCATAGCGAGCATGCCATCGCCTCCATAGCGGACATTCTACCCCCTCCCAGTCCCATCCTACCCGCTTCCTGTCCTCTTATATTTTTACTCAATTTTTTTTTTGCAGCTTCTACTTCCACCCTACCTACCTCCACCTCCTATCCTTTTGCCTTATTTCAAATAGCGCCCATACGTACTTTTTGTGATTGTCTAGTCTTTCGTTTAGGATTTAATCGGTTTTGGACGGTTTCGAAAACAGCATTCGATCGTGACGTAAGTCGTGAACGAAATCGCTCGTGAGAATGTTCGTTCACTTGCGACGGGACGGTAGGATGGTGTTTAAGAGGCTAGAAGGAACCGATAGTGAACTTGTTGAAAAAAAAAAAATTTTTGAATTTTAAATTAAATAATTATGGTGTCCGGTTGACGTCGAGGGCGGCATCCATTCGGCACGTAGGTCGTGAACAAGATTGCTTCTGAGAATGCTTGGTTACTTGCGACGGGACGAGTGGATGGTGGGTGTCCGAGACGGCAACCGATATTACAGAATGATATCGCCCTCATTGTCCGAAAAAGAGATTCTGTAAGTCTTCCTGAGGAAGGTTATTACGTACCACTGGAATCGCGACAGAATACTCTTGATCGGATAATGAAGGTGTCATGAGAACTGAGATAGCGCGTAATCAGGGCGGAGTCGATTCGTAAGTCTTGGATGGAATTGCTCGTGAGAAAGTCCATCCAATCGCGACGAGGAAATTCGGTCCTGATGACAGCGGTTCTTTTTAGGTTCCTTTTCGCTGATAATGTTTTGTGCCCACGTAGGTTTCCTCGTGTTTTATGTGATCCACACTTCGGGAAGTAAGAATATTTTAGAAAAAAAAAAAATAGAAATATTAAGTGAATGAAAGGATTCGCTGTCGAACCATAGAGATCGAGGCGAAAAATGTTCCGCGTATTGCAGCCTGAAGCACCCCCACATTCACATGAAATACAAACGCACATACATAAAATACAACACATCTTTTTTTGTACGATTAATTTGAAGACAAAATATATATATAATAACCATTCTTAAATTTTTGTGGCATTATAGATTCACTCGATGGTGTGTTATTTTACCAATTTTGCGTGGCATTAACAAATTTGTTATTTATGTTGAGATAGTAAAGTAAAGTGAGTCAGGATAGTAAGTTCGTTTTGTTTGGGGTAATTTTTTTCTATAGGATTAAGTTATATAGGCTTTAGTTGTTAGTTTAGTAGATAGGTAGTTATAAAGGTTAGTTTAGGAATTTATGTTCGGATTGTAAGTCAAGAAGTTGGTTAGGTTTAGGAAAATAAATATAGTTTTGGTAGAATAAGTAGAATAGATATAAAATTAAAACAAAAAAAAAAAAAAAAAAAAAAATAAATAAAAAGAAAAAAAAAGAAAATACATAAAAAAATAAGTAGGTTAGTTTCTGTAGGTTTAAGTTATATAGGCTTTAGTTATTAAGAGAGTAGATAGTGTCATTCAGTGTTAGTTATTATTGGTGCTAGTTTAAGAATTTAAGAGTAAGTAGTAAATTAAAATTATAGAGATTAATAAAAAAAAAAAAAAATTTTTTTTTATATATGCTAGAATTAATTTTTTTTTTGTATAGAAGTAGGTAGAATAGGTTTAGATAAGGTATAGTGTTAAGCGTTAATTTAGTGTTTTGTTAGATTTGTATTTTCTTATTGTTAGTTAAGTAGCTGAATTGTTGTTAGAAAGTAAGATTTTAAATTTTTGGTATTTTTTTTGTGCAAGTAAATCATAAACGCTGAGCTTTATTGTCATTTAGTTTTTGTTGTATCCTAGTAATATTTCTAGTAAGAATTTTTCCCATTATTTCCTATTTGAGGGCGGTAGGTAGCCGTATAATATCAAAGCTTTGAATAGAGGTAGTTTCTAGCAGTTTAATTGCGTCTGGTTTTCATGAAACGGCAAGAAGAGGAAATCCTCGAAGAAGAAATTAACTGTGTGAGGGATTTTGTAAGGGACCGAGTACTTACTCGGGCACTGCGCGATAAGCTTTTGCAAGGTTTGCCGGAAATGTCGTTCGTCAAACATTCACCGATCAAAAGAAAAGTTACTGAACCACAGATTGGGCCGATTGGGGAGTTTTCCGCCGATAGCGCTCAACAGCCGCACAGCTTGATAGGGCAAGGTTTTGGAGAGGATTTGAACCGCACTATTGGTGGTCCTAGTGGGTCCGGTATGGCAACAGGTTTTACCGATGTTGAACATCGCCATGGTGATCCCCCCGGAAGTGGTACTGGATCCGAAACGGTTTCCGGTCCTCCGTACAGCGATTTGACCGTAGGTGGTAATGGTTTGCCAAAGGCAACGAACCAACTAAACGCTAGTGCGGGCTCCGGAACCGCAGGTGACAGTGGGCTTCCGCGGAGCGAAAAAGTGATGGTAGATCCGGCAACGCTAGGCTCTTTAATTAGTGCGGAGGTGAGAGCGGCGATGGAACAGGCTAGGTCTGAGCAACTGGAGTTATCCAGAAGCTCCGTAGATAGGGAAGTTTCGGAGACATTGAGGGACGAGATTAGGCAACAGGTTTTGAGTCTCATGAAGGAAGTGAGTACGACTCTGCGGGTGACTCAACCAGGCGAAGAAGGTTTCCGACAGCCGACGGGCAATCCAGCAGTGGCACCGACGCCAGTTCCGGAACAAATCGCCGTACCTTCAAGGCATCCTCAGCAAGACCCAAGGCCTAGGTTTTTTCAACCAAGGGATCCTAATCCGAGATCAGTTGGAGAGTGTGGATACCTGCCGAGTGGCGGGCGACAACCGAGTCCTTTTCAGGATCCTCACAACGAGGCGAGGGTTCATAATGGTAGACGGGCTCCACTCCCAAGTCATTCATCTCATTATTACCCACATTCTACCATGAGAATGCCCATCAAAATGGACAAGTGGGGTTTAAAATTTGATGGCAAAGCCGAATCGCTCAGCGTAGAGGATTTTGTCTTTAGAGTGGAGACCCTGCAATGCCAATATGAATGCTCCTGGGCTGAGATCATGAGAGATTTTCATCTCTTACTCTCAGGTGCCGCCAGTGAGTGGTACTGGTACTACCATCGTTCCAATGGTCGACCAGACTGGCCCATGCTAAGGGATGCGTTGTTACGTCAATTTCGAAGTTCGAAGTCGGACTATGAGATCATCCGAGAAATTATGGAACGGAAGCAAGGCACCTGGGAGTCAAGTGATGAGTATTTTGCGGCCATTACGAAACTTAGATCTCGGCTCAGGGTGCAGATTCCCGAAATTGAGCTTGTGAGAATCCTGAAAAGGAACCTGAATGAGCGGTTGGAAAGGTTGGTGTATCCGCAAGCCGTTTACTCCGTGGACCAGCTGAGAATGGCTTGCAAGGAGGCGGAGTATGCGTTCCCGAAGAAGGACCGGGACGGTCCGAAACCATATAGAGCTCCAACTCGTTTCGTGGCGAATGAGTTAGAGCAGTTTTATGAGCCAGACATGAGGCCGTCACACGACGAACAAGTGAACGCTCTGCAACATTTGGGCGCTCGCCCAAAAGTTTCAAGTGGCCAACAGGAAAACCGTCCCGGGGTTTGCTGGAACTGTAGGTTGCCAGGACACTCTTTCGTGGATTGCCCGTCGACCCGGAGGAACATCTTTTGCTATCGGTGTGGGCAAGAAGGTGTAATAACGCCGAAATGTTCGCGTTGCATTTCGGAAAACCGCAACCGGAACGCGACGACTTCGGGGGAGTCGCGTTCGACCCAAACACCCCACATGGAGAAGTAAGGAATGCCGAGTCACAAACCTGTTTCGAAGAAACGAATATTAGAATCCTGGCCAGAAAAAGCAATGATAGAGTGGTAGAAAAGGAAACTGGAAAACGATTTGAGATTAAACCTTTACATGAGAGGATTAGAAACTACTACGAAACAAGAGAGACGATATTCGGGGGAAAAGTAAGCGCAGTCTCGAAAAGAATTAGTAAAACAAGAATTCGGTATAAACTAAGGAAACAAACGCGTATGAGCATTTCTTCGTCGGTTATAGATACTTATACGGATCCCCGTCCTTACGCTAAAGTTCAAATCGCCAACAAAAGCGTGTATGGATTGTTGGATAGCGGGGCCAGTGTGAGTATTCTAGGGAAAGATTGCCTGAAATTCTTAGATGAGATTGGAGTGAAATTTCATCCCTTCAAGTCTGGGGTTAAAACAGCAGATGGTAAAAATCAGGCTATAATCGGGAAAATTAAATTGAATGTCAATTATAAGTGTAGCGAAGAGTCAATCACGTTCTATTTGGTGCCCAATCTCGAACAGGAATTGTACTTAGGAGTGGATTTCTGGAAGGCGTTCCAAATCGCTCCGAATGTTGTGACTGCCGTGTCGATTTTAGAGGATAATGCAGATTTGAGTAGCGCACACGAACTTTCGGTGGAACAGCGATCTCGATTGGAAGCGGTGAAGCAGAAGTTTCTTGATTTCGATCGCCACGGTCTTGGTAAAACCGAACTAATGGAACACGTCATCGATACCGGAGACGCGGAGCCTGTTAAGCAGCGTCATTACCCTGTTTCTCCAGCGGTGCAGGCCTTATTATACCAGGAAATAGATAGGATGCTTCAGCTCGGCGTTATAGAGGAGAGTGAAAGCCCTTGGTGCTCGCCTGTTGTCCTTATAAAGAAGCCAGCCATAGACGGTACCATTAAGTATCGTTTTTGTCTGGATTCTCGTAAGGTCAATGCGTTAAGCAAAAAGGATGCTAACCCTCTCCCCCATATCGAAGGGCTGATCAGTCGTCTACCTAATACCTATTTTATAAGCAGTGTAGACCTGAAAGAAGCTTTTTGGCAAATACCGTTGGAGAGGCAGAGTAGAGAGAAAACTGCGTTTGCGGTACCGGGAAGACCCTTATACCAGTTCACGGTCATGCCCTTTGGGTTGTGTAATGCAGCTCAAAGGTTATGTCGGTTAATGGATAAGGTTATTCCTGCACGACTCAGGGACAACGTCTTCGTGTATTTACATGATCTGTTAATAATCGCTCCGGATTTTGAGACACATGTCGCCCTGCTGGGAGAAGTAGCCGAGTGTCTAAGAGTATAATGAATTGTTGAATGGATGATTCAAGGGGGTGCCTGTTGTTTCTTTTTTTCCTTCCCATTTCGTTATTTCCTCCTTTCTTTATCGATTTCTGTTTACTTCGTTTATATTTAACGTGACGTAACAGCTATTCAGGAAGTGCAATGGGATGGAGAGGTCATACGGAGACTGCGATCGTGTGTCATCTACTACGGTGGGTACTTCAAGGAGCAGGGTCAGCGGCTCTTTGGTTGCAGTTTTTGATAAGGGGAAGGCTTAGGCAAGACGTCTTCGGCTTTCGAAGTGTAAGCGAGCGCCTGGTCACAATCCGCCTCAAGGGCAAATTTAAGAACATTACACTGATCTGTGTTCACGCCCCCCAGGAAGAGAGAGATAAATCAACCAAAGAAGCATTCTACGATCTCCTGGAGACAACGTATGATATGTTCCCGAAGTACGACGTGAAGATCATTCTTGGCGACTTCAACGCAAGATTCGGAAAGGAGGGCATCTTTGGTTCGGTAATCGGAGGACACAACCTTCACGACGAAACTTCCGGCAACGGATACATGCTGGCAGAATTTGCGGCGGGGCGAAATGTCATCATCTCAGGCACTTGTTTCCCATACCTCAATATACACAAGGGGACTTGGCGTTCGCGTGATCAGCGAACCGTCAACCAAATCGATCACGTTGCGATAGACGCGAGACATGCTTCCAGTATCTTGGATGTCCGAACGTTCCGAGGGCCAACATTGACTCGGATCACTACCTGGTTGTAGCTAGACTATGTATGCGGATATCTATGATGCCACAACGCAGAGTTGATGTTGTAAAAGGGTTCGATGTCGAGAAGCTGAAGTCGCAAGAGACCGCCAGAACGTTTTCTGACCACGTAACTCTTTATTTCTCAGTAAGTTCAGCACCAGCATCAAGTGCAGAGGACCATTGGCAACACTTTCAGCAAGCCATCAGGAGTGCCGCCTCTGATGTCCTGGGTTTCACTAGGCGACCACAACGAAACCCCTGGCTCGATGAGGAATCCCGGTTGGCGCATGCAGCTAAGGACGAGGCCTACCAGGCAACGCTGCAGACTCGAACAAGAGCTGAAGAGAGAGTGGCCCGGGAGCTCTACTGGCTAAAAAGAAAAGAGGAACGCCGACTTCTCAGGAGGAAAAAGAGAGAGCAAGAGAATCGGGTAGTCGGGTCTCTTGAGAGGTGTAGCGGTAGGGGTGATGTTCGAAAATTTTATCAGAGGGTGAAGCGATCAACCCAAGGATACAAGGGTAGGACAGAAGCCTGTCGAGATGAGAGTGGGAATATGGTAGTAGACACACAGTCAGTGCTGAGGATCTGGAAAGAATACTTTTCTAGATTGCTTAACGGCTTTGTCTACCTTGGCTCAACTATCACCTCGCAAAATGATATCAGTGCAGAGATAAAACGAAGAATTACTCTTGCCAACCGCTGTTTCGGGCTAAGAAGGCATCTTAGTATTAAGGCCCTCTCAGAGAAATAAGGAGAATTTATACTAGACCCTTATCATCCCGATCCTGCTCTATGGGGCAGAAGCATGGACATTGAAAAAATCGGATGAAAGTCTGCTAGGATGTCTTGAGAGGTAGATTCTTCGTGTGATTTTCGGTCGGGTGTGTATCGAAAGAGTGTGGATTAGATTCAACGACGAGCTATACGGGCTATACAGCGACATTTTCCTGGTCAAAAAGCTTAAAATACAACGGCTGAGATGGCTGGGGCACGTGAGGCGTATGGACAGCAACGCAGCTGGCCGACGAGTCTTCGAATCCAACCCCGATGGTGTACGGAGCAGAGGAAGAACCCATAACAGGTAGCGCACACAAGTGGAGAACGACCTCAAACAACTTGCTGTGCGAAACTGGAAGCGGCTAGCTAAGGACAGAGCTGACTGGAGGGGCTTGTTATTTGAGGCCGTAGCCCATCCTGGGCTGTGAGCGCCATCTAAAAAAAAAAAAAAAAAAACTTTATTAGAATGTATGTACATTTAATTTTTGGTTATGTTTTGTTAAGTGTTTTTGTATAATGTAGCAATTATCTTATTTAAATAAAATATTAAATATCTCAGTTTACTATAATCTCACTCTTTAAAATCCTGGTTAGTCCCGGTTTAGCCCGATATGTATTTTGATAAATGTTACACGAGAAACTTTGCCTACACCCAAACTCGACCCTACCCTAAATCTTATAATTGGCCTAAGCAGAGTGGTTGCCAGTGGGCAGCATGACCCCCCTTACGCACTGTTCGCGTAAATTTTAAGCTTTACATAAAAAAAAAAAACATTAAGGCTAAGCACACTTTCGCGAAGTAATCGAAATGGAAATGAACAAAAAATTAAATAATCGAAAAACTAAATAATAAAAACCGGAATGAACTTAAAACGAACTACATAAGTAAAATTCCTTATGATTTTTTTTTTCAAAACAAATGTAAGCAAAATAATTGAAAAACATTTTGATTAAAATACTGAATGAATGAAATGCGAAACGACTAAAACGAAATAATACAAAAACGAGAGGAAAAAAAACGAAACAAACCGAACACATTCAAGGAATAGTCACATAGGAACCTACCTACAAATGTATCTATATTTAAATCTAGGTTATGGATTTTAATTATGTGAGTTATGAGATATATACATACATATGTACCTACAAACATGGATGGAACATAGGAATCTAAATATGTACTTATTATAATGAATATGAAGGATGTAGGTTAGTATATAGCTCTACATATAACTTTATAATTTATGTGCAATGCATATATAAGATTCATGATATTTTTAAAGTCACATATATTTATATATATACATAAATTTATGAGGGGTTACATTGTATGGAGTATTCAGTGTCGTACCCAAAAATTATTAAAAAGAGAATAATAATAAGGTAGAAATTAATTGGATAATACACATAATTAAATGTGTTTATATTGCTTAGTTGTTAGTTCGAGTGAAAACAAAGATGCCATTTGAATTCCTGCATAAATAAGAATATACCAAAAAAAATTTTTTTCACATCGTTGCAGCGGTTCTTAAAAAAAATAATTTTGTAGGTATAAAATTTTGAAAACATTCAACAAAAATTTAAACACTTTGAAGATATTATTAATATGTATATAACATTCAAATTTCAAAAAAATTCAGTGACTGGTTTTTGAAAAATCGATTTTTCCAAAAAAAATATTTCTTTATTTTTTAAGAATCGAAAAACTTTGTTTTTGAACATTTGAGTATGCAGTTTTATTAACACTTTTAGGGAGCATTAGTATAAAAAAAAATAAATTTAATCGGTGCATCCAGTAGTGAGAAAGTTGAAAATATGTAAATTGGTTCTATGAGAAGTACCTTTAATAATTACGCAATATAAAATATTTTTATACTTAAGAGTGGACTGTACATGTACAAATCTAAAAGCACACATTTTTTTATAAAAATTCTCGAAGCCGTTTTTGAGAAATACATTTTTTTCTTAACGTTTTTTTTAACAATTGTATGGGAGGTAGCGTTGGTTTTTATTTTACGAATACAGTTTTTTATCTATTCTAACTATTCTAATTCATACTTACGAGTATATATATTAGTGTTTAGACTTTATAGAAGAGTCTGAATAAAGAATGTAAAAAAAAATCAAATCAACAGTTTTTCAGAAAATCGAAAACCAAAAAAAAAAATGGTACTACTAGAGGTACCAAAACTGACAATTCGCTTCATTAATGAACTGATTTTTTTTATAAAAATCGTTGGAGCCTTTTTTGAGAAAACAAGATTTTTGTTTTTGGTCAATAAAAATGTATTGGAGCTACTGTTATTTGTCACCTTAAAAAATTAAAAAAACGTGTGGGTATATTACCGAAAAAACAATATGTACCAAGATTGAAGCAAATCTTTCCAACCGTGTAGGCTGTAGACTCGAGGACAGACAGACAGACTTATAGTACCTATAATCGGAAGTAAAAAATACCGCAATTCTTACCCAGTAGGAAATTTCCTCCTCACTGAAAAATGCCATTGTGAAATCGTATAAGACAGCGGTCATATAGGAGAGATTATCATTGATTTTACTCATGAAACGTAATGCAGTCGAACACCAAAGTAGCATATTGTGCTTAGCTCAAGTAAAAAGGTAGAGAATAGACAAGAACTTTTTCATATGCATGAAGTCAATGCAAAACCGGACAGAAAGATTTCCTCCATACAAAGATTTTTGATCTGCTAAAAAAAATAAATGATGCTAAAATGAAACCTTTTTTATTAGTTTTCCCCTCGTTCGGTTCGGGCCACTACTGTTTCATTGCCACATCTTTAAATTGCCTTAAAAAAAAACTATAAAAAGAACACACTATCCAGTGTGTTATACAGATGTGGGTATAGTATTCGCATAAGTGTTTTACTGGGTGTTTGAATTATTGCACCGCGTAACCTCCTAACACTCATATACCGCATAACAAGTACTTTTCATCCGCATACATATAAATATCCGCATTTCATATTCGTTAATTGTCATGCTTTGGTTTGCTTATCTTTCAACTTGCATCATTTTTTGTTTATGTTCCAACTTCCAACAAAAATATATGTATTTTCGAAAAAAAAAAAGCCATCTTGCGGTAAATAGATGAACTAAAAACAGCCAGTAAAAAAGTAGCGACTTTTTTTTAAAAAAAAGATTTTTATAAATTGTGTTGTTTTGCAATAATAAGTTACTTTTTGGTAAACTATTTTTCTACTGAAATAATTAAAAAAACTATTGTCATTTGGGGAAAGTTTTGTTGCTTTTTTCATATCACCTCCGATTCAAAATTGCATTAGAAAATGAGCAATTTTAATGTTTCGTCAGAAATCTTCACCCCCCTCCAACATGCTCCACCAAATCATCGATAAATAGATTTAACAGTAGAGTACTCAAAGCGCAGCCTTGTTTAAGCCCAATTGAGGAATTGAAGTTATCTTACAGACTGTCGCCGTCCCAGACATATATGCAATCCTTGTCGTGAAGAGCTCGTAGTATGTTGCTTACTTTGGTAGATATACCGATGTTTGAGAGCTCTTAAAAAAGCGCCTCTCTATCTATGCTATCAAATGCAGCCTTAAAATCGATAAAGAAAGCGTATAGGTTTTTCCCTAGCTGAAGATGCAATTCTGCAATATTTGTAAGTAGGAATACTTGGTCTGCTTGAAGCTCACTAAGTTTTTGCTTACCAGCAACCCATTCGGATAGTCTGGAAAAGAGCATACATCTAAACAACTTCATTGCTGAGTTCAAAAACGATATGCCTCTATAGTTATTTGGGACAAAAGGGTCTCCCTTTTTAAACAACGGGAAGATAACAGATGACAAGAACGGTGAGGGAACGACCATGGAATCGAAAATAATATTGTAGCATTTCAAAAGTGAAGATAAATAATTATTCGAGGCGTACTTAAAGAATTCCAAAGGTATTCTTTCTGTTCCTGCTGCTTTGTTGTTTTTGGCTCTATGTAATGCTAATTGTAATTCTTCTTCATTGAAATCGGAGTCCAGTAATTCATCCTCAATTAGGGGGATGGTATAGTGGAGATTTGGGGCCCTGCATTCCGTATAGAGAAGTGAAGAGAAGTAATTCTTTAGAACTGACGCTTTAAGATCACAAGCAATGAATAGTTTCGCTCCATTTACCAATTTTAATGCCCTCCAGAAATCGGCAGAAGATCTAGCCGATAGCAAAGAGTCCACCATTATCATGTTGTAGCCTTCCTTCTTCTGTAGGCACAATGTTTTGTATTTTTTGTTAGCTTCTACATACAATATTTTGAAAGAGGCATTATTGAGGGAACGAAATGATGCGAGCAAAGAAAAAGAAAGGTTCCGAGCATTTTCACACTCCTTGTCAAACCAGCCTTTTTTATGCTCTTGATCTTGCTTGTTCACTACATTTGGTGGACGTGGGACACTTTCAATATAATATCAAGCAAGTCTTCCATGACCGGATCTTGCGAAGATTCATGAAGTAATGCCAGTTCCGTATTCATATGATGATGGTAGTTATGAAGAAGACAATCTTTCCACGTTAATTTCGGGGGTAAATTTTTTGGGTTGTTAAAACTGAGGCACATATATTAGTGTTAACTGAAGTTTCCAATGGCATGTGTTCGGAGAATGTCTTTGATCCTAACTTAAAATCAGCAATCATTTCAAGCCAGTTACCGGCAGCTACACCTTAGTCTATGACAGATTGACCGGAAGATCTTAAAAAAGTATACTCTCCTTGTGTATCTTCTGCGCTTCTACCGTTCAAAACAGTCATGTTGAAAGAACCACATAATTGCAAAAACTGTCGTCCTTTGCCGTCTCTCCGATTATCCTTTGATGCACGTGTATAATTCAATCTTGTTGGAAGAACTGCAGAGAACGGAGGCCAACCAGGATCGCCTGCTATGCGTGCATTAAAGTCTCCTAGCAACAAGAGATTGAATTCTTGCAGTTGCACCAGTAAATCTTCCAGTTTACCGAAGTCTTCAATCCAATGATTACAGTTCAGGTATATTGGTATAATTAAATATTTTTTCCCCTGATCGATAACGGAAATGAATATGGTTTCGGCAGTATTCTCAAATTTTAAAATGAGTTTGAGATTACTTTTGAAACCTACCACCACCCCTCCACTGGCTCTTCCATAAGTGTGTGTTCTTATTGCTGACGTCCATTTCAGTTCGTGCCCTTTAAAAAGGTTATTGCATTGCTCGTTTTGATCTTCAGTTAAAAAGGTTTCTATCAGTATGAAAATATCAAATTCTCTAACAAAATTAAAAAAATCGGGGTAAATAAGCTTATTTGTTAGTCCTGAAGTATTATAACTTAGTATTCGGAATTTAAGAGTAATTTTATTATTTTTTAAAAATAACTGTTGTTGTTGTTGCTGTTGCTGTTGGCGTTGATGTTGATGTTGATGTTGATGTTGATGTTGATGTTGCTGTTGCTGGTGCTCGTGATGTTGTTGTTGTTGTTGTTGTTGTTGTTGTTGTTGTTGTTGTTGTTGTTGTTGTTGTTGTTGTTTATGTTGTTGATGTTATTGTTGTTGCTGTTGTTGTTGTTTTAGTTGTTGTTGTTGATGTTTATGTTGTTTTTGCTGCTTCTGCTTTTGTTGGTGTTGTTGCTTTGTACCATCCAAATAGAATAATAATTACCTAGGCACTGAATATACGAGTAGTTATGAAATATGTATAGGAAACTCATTTTTTTTTAATTTCTGGCCCGCTGACTTCTTATTGCCTTCTGCTCTTTCGTGTAGTTTTTTTCTTGCTGCCCATCTTTTTTTCTTTTTATTTCAATTTTCACTTATCTTTTATCAGATCACTTATCACTTTGTATCTATACTGTGAATGTTTTATTTTCAGAACTTGTCGTTTAGTTTCGCATTATACGATAAACCAAATATTAATATAAATAAAATGCACGAGTGGATCGTACGAACTTGATCTTGCAACTAATAACTTTAATGTAGCTAACTACTGACGCTGTTGGTAGGCAGGTAGCCTAGTTATCCTCTGCATGTTTAAAGACGATGTAGGTAATATTACCGTGGTTCTGAGTATAATGAATTGTTGAATGGATGATTCAAGGGGGTGCCTGTTGTTTCTTTTTCTTCTTCCCATTTCGTTACTTCCTCCTTTCTTTATCGATTTCTGTTTACTTCGTTTATACTTAACGTGACGTAACAGCTATTCAGGAAGTGCAATGGGATGGAGAGGTCATACGGAGACTGCGATCGTGTGTCATCTACTACGGTGGGTACTTCAAGGAGCAGGGTCAGCGGCTCGTTGGTTGCAGTTTTTGATAAGGGGAAGGCTTAGGCAAGACGTCTTGGGCTTTCGAAGTTTAAGCGAGCGCCTGGTCACAATCCGCATCAAGGGCAAATTTAAGAACATTACACTGATCTGTGTTCACGCCCCCCAGGAAGAGAGAGATAAATCAACCAAAGAAGCATTCTACGATCTCCTGGAGACAACGTATGATATGTTCCCGAAGTACGACGTGAAGATCATTCTTGGCGACTTCAACGCAAGATTCGGAAAGGAGGGCATCTTTGGTTCGGTAATCGGAGGACACATCCTTCACGACGAAGCTTCCGGCAACGGATGCAGGCTAGCAGAATTTGCGGCGGGGCGAAATGTCATCATCTCAGGCACTTGTTTCCCATACCTCAATATACACAAGGGGACTTGGCGTTCGCGTGATCAGCGAACCGTCAACCAAATCGATCACGTTGCGATAGACGCGAGACATGCTTCCAGTATCTTGGATGTCCGAACGTTCCGAGGGCCAACATTGACTCGGATCACTACCTGGTGGTAGCTAGACTATGTATGCGGATATCTATGATGCCACAACGCAGAGTTGATGTTGTAAAAGGGTTCGATGTCGAGAAGCTGAAGTCGCAAGAGACCGCCAGAACGTTTTCTGACCACGTAACTCTTAATTTCTCAGTAAGTTCAGCACCAGCATCAAGTGCAGAGGACCAGTGGCAACACTTTCAGCAAGCCATCAGGAGTGCCGCCTCTGATGTCCTGGGTTTCACTAGGCGACCACAACGAAACCCCTGGCTCGATGAGGAATCCCGGTTGGCGCATGCAGCTAAGGACGAGGCCTACCAGGCAACGCTGCAGACTCGAACAAGAGCTGAAGAGAGAGTGGCCCGGGAGATCTACTGGCTAAAAAGAAAAGAGGAACGCCGACTTCTCAGGAGGAAAAAGAGAGAGCAAGAGAATCGGGTAGTCGGGTCTCTTGAGAGGTGTAGCGGTAGGGGTGATGTTCGAAAATTTTATCAGAGGGTGAAGCGATCAACCCAAGGATACAAGGGTAGGACAGAAGCCTGTCGAGATGAGAGTGAGAATATGGTAGTAGACACACAGTCAGTGCTGAGGATCTGGAAAGAATACTTTTCTAGATTGCTTAACGGCTTTGTCTACCTTGGCTCAAATATCACCTCGCAAAATGACATCAGTGCAGAGATAAAACGAAGAATTACTCTTGCCAACCGCTGTTTCGGGCTAAGAAGACATCTTAGTATTAAGGCCCTCTCAGAGAAATAAGGAGAATTTATACTAGACCCTTATCATCCCGATCGTGCTCTATGGGGCAGAAGCATGGACATTGAAAAAATCGGATGAAAGTCTGCTAGGATGTTTTGAGAGGAAGATTCTTCGTGTGATTTTCGGTCGGGTGTGTATCGAAAGAGTGTGAATTAGAAGATTCAACGACGAGCTATACGGGCTATACAGCGACATTTTCCTGGTCAAAAAGCTTAAAATACAACGGCTGAGATGGCTGGGGCACGTGGAGCGTATGGACAGCAACGCAGCTGGCCGACGAGTCTTCGAATCCAACCCCGATGGTGTACGGAGCAGAGGAAGAACCCATAACAGGTAGCGCACACAAGTGGAGAACGACCTCAAAGAACTTGCTGTGCGAAACTGGAAGCGGCTAGCTAAGGACAGAGCTGACTGGAGGGGCTTGCTATTTGAGGCCGTAGCCCATCCTGGGCTGTGAGCGCCATCTAAAAAAAAAAAAAAAAAACTTTATTAAAATGTATGTACATTTAATTTTTGGTTATGTTTTGTTAAGTGTTTTTGTATAATGTAGCAGTTATCTTATTTAAATAAAATATTAAATATCTCAGTTTACTATAATCTCACTCTTTAAAATCCTGGTTAGTCCCGGTTTAGCCCGATATGTATTTTGATAAATGTTACACGAAAAACTTTGCCTACACCCAAACTCGACCCTACCCTAAATCTTATAATTGGCCTAAGCAGAGTGGTTGCAAGGGGGCAGCATGACCCCCCTTACGCACTGTTCGCGTAAATTTTAAGCTTTACATACAAAAAAAACATTAAGGCTAAGCACACTTTCGCGAAGTAATCGAAATTGAAATGAACAAAAAATTAAATAATCGAAAAACTAAATAATAAAAACCGGAATGAACTTAAAACGAACTACATAAGTAAAATTCCTTATGATTTTTTTTTTTCAAAGCAAATGTAAGCAAAATAATTGAAAAACATTTTGATTAAAATACTGAATGAATGAAATGCGAAACGACTAAAACGAAATAATACAAAAACGAGAGGAAAAAAAACGAAACAAACCGAACACATTCAAGGAATAGTCACATAGGAACCTACCTACAAATGTATCTATATTTAAATCTAGGTTATGGATTTTAATTATGTGAGTTATGAGATATATACATACATATGTACCTACAAACATGGATGGAACATAGGAATCTAAATATGTACTTATTATAATGAATATGAAGGATGTAGGTTAGTATATAGCTCTACATATAACTTTATAATTTATGTGCAATGCATATATAAGATTCATGTTATTTTTAAAGTCACATATATTTATATGTATACATAAATTTATGAGGGGTTACATTGTATGGAGTATTCAGTGTCGTACCGAAAAATTATTAAAAAGAGAATAATAATAAGGTAGATATTAATTGGATAATACACATAATTAAATGTGTTTATATTGGTTAGTGAAAACAAAGATGCCATTTGAATTCCTGCATAAATAAGAATATACCAAAAAAAAATTTTTCACATCGTTGCAGCGGTTCTTAAAAAAAATAATTTTGTAGGTATAAAATTTTGAAAACATTCAACAAAAATTAAAACACTTTGAAGATATTATTAATATGCATATAACATTTAAATTTCAAAAAAATTCAGTGACTGGTTTTTGAAAAATCGATTTTTCCAAAAAAAATATTTCTTTATTTTTTAAGAATCGAAAAACTTTGTTTTTGAACATTTGAGTATGCAGTTTTATTAACACTTTTAGGGAGCATTAGTATAAAAAAAAATAAATTTAATCGGTGCATCCAGTAGTGAGAAAGTTGAAAATATGTAAATTGGTTCTATGAGAAGTACCTTTAATAATTACGCAATATAAAATATTTTTATACTTAAGAGTGGACTGTACATGTACAAATCTAAAAGCACACATTTTTTTATAAAAATTCTCGAAGCCGTTTTTGAGAAATACATTTTTTTCTTAACGTTTTTTTTAACAATTGTATGGGAGGTAGCGTTGGTTTTTATTTTACGAATACAGTTTTTTATCTATTCTAACTATTCTAATTCATACTTACGAGTATATATATTAGTGTTTAGACTTTATAGAAGAGTCTGAATAAAGAATGTAAAAAAAAATCAAATCAACAGTTTTTCAGAAAATCGAAAACCAAAAAAAAAATGGTACTACTAGAGGTACCAAAACTGACAATTCGCTTCATTAATGAACTGATTTTTTTTATAAAAATCGTTGGAGCCTTTTTTGAGAAAACAAGATTTTTGTTTTTGGTCAATAAAAATGTATTGGAGCTACTGTTATTTGTCACCTTAAAAAATTAAAAAAACGTGTGGGTATATTACCGAAAAAACAATATGTACCAAGATTGAAGCAAATCTTTCCAACCGTGTAGGCTGTAGACTCGAGGACAGACAGACAGACTTATAGTACCTATAATCGGAAGTAAAAAATACCGCAATTCTTACCCAGTAGGAAATTTCCTCCTCACTGAAAAATGCCATTGTGAAATCGTATAAGACAGCGGTCATATAGGAGAGATTATCATTGATTTTACTCATGAAACGTAATGCAGTCGAACACCAAAGTAGCATATTGTGCTTAGCTCAAGTAAAAAGGTAGAGAATAGACAAGAACTTTTTCATATGCATGAAGTCAATGCAAAACCGGACAGAAAGATTTCCTCCATACAAAGATTTTTGATCTGCTAAAAAAAATAAATGATGCTAAAATGAAACCTTTTTTATTAGTTTTCCCCTCGTTCGGTTCGGGCCACTACTGTTTCATTGCCACATCTTTAAATTGCCTTAAAAAAAACTATAAAAAGAACACACTATCCAGTGTGTTATACAGATGTGGGTATAGTATTCGCATAAGTGTTTTACTGGGTGTTTGAATTATTGCACCGCGTAACCTCCTAACACTCATATACCGCATAACAAGTACTTTTCATCCGCATACATATAAATATCCGCATTTCATATTCGTTAATTGTCATGCTTTGGTTTGCTTATCTTTCAACTTGCATCATTTTTTGTTTATGTTCCAACTTCCAACAAAAATATATGTATTTTCGAAAAAAAAAAAGCCATCTTGCGGTAAATAGATGAACTAAAAACAGCCAGTAAAAAAGTAGCGACTTTTTTTTAAAAAAAAGATTTTTATAAATTGTGTTGTTTTGCAATAATAAGTTACTTTTTGGTAAACTATTTTTCTACTGAAATAATTAAAAAAACTATTGTCATTTGGGGAAAGTTTTGTTGCTTTTTTCATATCACCTCCGATTCAAAATTGCGTTAGAAAATGAGCAATTTTAATGTTTCGTCCGAAATCTTCACCCCCCTCCAACATGCTCCACCAAATCATCGATAAATAGATTTAACAGTAGAGTACTCAAAGCGCAGCCTTGTTTAAGCCCAATTGAGGAATTGAAGTTATCTTACAGACTGTCGCCGTCCCAGACATATATGCAATCCTTGTCGTGAAGAGCTCGTAGTATGTTGCTTACTTTGGTAGATATACCGATGTTTGAGACCTCATAAGAAAGCGCCTCTCTATCTATGCTATCAAATGCAGCCTTAAAATCGATAAAGAAAGCGTATAGTTTTTTCCCTAGCTGAAGATGCAATTCTGCAATATTTGTAAGTAGGAATACTTGGTCTGCTTGAAGCTCACTAAGATTTTGCTTACCAGCAACCCATTCGGATAGTCTGGAAAAGAGCATACATCTAAACAACTTCATTGCTGAGTTCAAAAACGATATGCCTCTATAGTTATTTGGGACAAAAGGGTCTCCCTTTTTAAACAACGGGAAGATAACAGATGACAAGAACGGTGAGGGAACGACCATGGAATCGAAAATAATATTGTAGCATTTCAAAAGTGAAGATAAATAATTATTCGAGGCGTACTTAAAGAATTCCAAAGGTATTCTTTCTGTTCCTGCTGCTTTGTTGTTTTTGGCTCTATGTAATGCTAATTGTAATTCTTCTTCATTGAAATCGGAGTCCAGTAATTCATCCTCAATTAGGGGGATGGTATAGTGGAGATTTGGGGCCCTGCATTCCGTATAGAGAAGTAATTCTTTAGAACTGACGCTTTAAGCTCACAAGCAATGAATGGTTTCGCTCCATTTACCAATTTTAATGCCCTCCAGAAATCGGCAGAAGATCTAGCCGATAGCAAAGAGTCCACCATTATCATGTTGTAGCCTTCCTTCTTCTGTAGGCACAATGTTTTGTATTTTTTGTTAGCTTCTACATACAATATTTTGAAAGAGACATTATTGAGGGAACGAAATGATGCGAGCAAAGAAAAAGAAAGGTTCCGAGCATTTTCACACTCCTTGTCAAACCAGCCTTTTTTATGCTCCTGCTCTTGCTTGTTCACTACATTTGGTGGACGTGGGACACTTTCAATATAATATCAAGCAAGTCTTCCATGACCGGATCTTGCGAAGATTCATGAAGTAATGCCAGTTCCGTATTCATATGACGATGGCAGTTATGAAGAAGACTATCTTTCCACGTTAATTTCGGGGGTAAATTTTTTGGGTTGTTAAAACTGAGGCAAATATATAAGTGTTAACTGAAGTTTCCAATGGCATGTGTTCGGAGAATGTCTTTGATCCTAACTTAAAATCAGCAATCATTTCAAGCCAGTTACCGGCAGCTACACCTTAGTCTATGATAGATTGACCGGAAGATCTTTAAAAAGTATACTCTCCTTGTGTATCTTCTACCGTTCAAAACAGTCATGTTGAAAGAACCACATAATTGCAAAAACTGTCGTCCTTTGCCGTCTCTCCGATTATCCTTTGATGCACTTGTATAATTCAATCTTGTTGGAAGAACTGCAGAGAACGGAGGCCAACCAGGATCGCCTGCTATGCGTGCATTAAAGTCTCCTAGCAACAAGAGATTGAATTCTTGCAGTTGCACCAGTAAATCTTCCAGTTTACCGAAGTCTTCAATCCAATGATTACAGTTCAGGTATATTGGTATAATTAAATGTTTTTTCCCCTGAACCATAACGGAAATGAATATGGTTTCGGCAGTATTCTCAAATTTTAAAATGAGTTTGAGATTACTTTTGAAACCTACCACCACCCCTCCACTGGCTCTTCCATAAGTGTGTGTTCTTATTGCTGACGTCCATTTCAGTTCGTACCCTTTAAAAAGGTTATTGCATTGCTCATTTTGATCTTCAGTTAAAAAGGTTTCTATCAGTATGAAAATATCAAATTCTCTAACAAAATTAAAAAAATCGGGGTAAATAAGCTTATTTGTTAGTCCTGAAGTATTATAACTTAGTATTCGGAATTTAAGAGTAATTTTATTATTTTTTAAAAATAACTGTTGTTGTTGTTGCTGTTGCTGTTGCTGTTGCTGTTGGCGTTGATGTTGATGTTGATGTTGATGTTGCTGTTGCTGGTGCTCGTGATGTTGTTGTTGTTGTTGTTGTTGTTGTTGTTGTTGTTGTTTATGTTGTTGATGTTATTGTTGTTGCTGTTGTTGTTGTTTTAGTTGTTGTTGTTGTTGTTGATGTTTATGTTGTTTTTGCTGCTTCTGCTTTTGTTGGTGTTGTTGCTTTGTACCATCCAAATAGAATAATAATTACCTAGGCACTGAATATACGAGTAGTTATGAAATATGTATAGGAAACTCATTTTTTTTTAATTTCTGGCCCGCTGACTTCTTATTGCCTTCTGCTCTTTCGTGTAGTTTTTTTCTTGCTGCCCATCTTTTTTTCTTTTTATTTCAATTTTCACTTATCTTTTATCAGATCACTTATCACTTTGTATCTATACTGTGAATGTTTTATTTTCAGAACTTGTCGTTTAGTTTCGCATTATACGATAAACCAAATATTAATATAAATAAAATGCACGAGTGGATCGTACGAACTTGATCTTGCAACTAATAACTTTAATGTAGCTAACTACTGACGCTGTTGGTAGGCAGGTAGCCTAGTTATCCTCTGCATGTTTAAAGACGATGTAGGTAATATTACCGTGGTTCTGAGTATAATGAATTGTTGAATGGATGATTCAAGGGGGTGCCTGTTGTTTCTTTTTCTTCTTCCCATTTCGTTACTTCCTCCTTTCTTTATCGATTTCTGTTTACTTCGTTTATACTTAACGTGACGTAACAGCTATTCAGGAAGTGCAATGGGATGGAGAGGTCATACGGAGACTGCGATCGTGTGTCATCTACTACGGTGGGTACTTCAAGGAGCAGGGTCAGCGGCTCGTTGGTTGCAGTTTTTGATAAGGGGAAGGCTTAGGCAAGACGTCTTGGGCTTTCGAAGTTTAAGCGAGCGCCTGGTCACAATCCGCATCAAGGGCAAATTTAAGAACATTACACTGATCTGTGTTCACGCCCCCCAGGAAGAGAGAGATAAATCAACCAAAGAAGCATTCTACGATCTCCTGGAGACAACGTATGATATGTTCCCGAAGTACGACGTGAAGATCATTCTTGGCGACTTCAACGCAAGATTCGGAAAGGAGGGCATCTTTGGTTCGGTAATCGGAGGACACATCCTTCACGACGAAGCTTCCGGCAACGGATGCAGGCTAGCAGAATTTGCGGCGGGGCGAAATGTCATCATCTCAGGCACTTGTTTCCCATACCTCAATATACACAAGGGGACTTGGCGTTCGCGTGATCAGCGAACCGTCAACCAAATCGATCACGTTGCGATAGACGCGAGACATGCTTCCAGTATCTTGGAAGTCCGAACGTTCCGAGGGTGGTAGCTAGACTATGTATGCGGATATCTATGATGCCACAACGCAGAGTTGATGTTGTAAAAGGGTTCGATGTCGAGAAGCTGAAGTCGCAAGAGACCGCCAGAACGTTTTCTGACCACGTAACTCTTAATTTCTCAGTAAGTTCAGCACCAGCATCAAGTGCAGAGGACCAGTTGCAACACTTTCAGCAAGCCATCAGGAGTGCCGCCTCTGATGTCCTGGGTTTCACTAGGCGACCACAACGAAACCCCTGGCTCGATGAGGAATCCCGGTTGGCGCATGCAGCTAAGGACGAGGCCTACCAGGCAACGCTGCAGACTCGAACAAGAGCTGAAGAGAGAGTGGCCCGGGAGCTCTACTGGTTAAAAAGAAAAGAGGAACGCCGACTTCTCAGGAGGAAAAAGAGAGAGCAAGAGAATCGGGTAGTCGGGTCTCTTGAGAGGTGTAGCGGTAGGGGTGATGTTCGAAAATTTTATCAGAGGGTGAAGCGATCAACCCAAGGATACAAGGGTAGGACAGAAGCCTGTCGAGATGAGAGTGGGAATATGGTAGTAGACACACAGTCAGTGCTGAGGATCTGGAAAGAATACTTTTCTAGATTGCTTAACGGCTTTGTCTACCTTGGCTCAACTATCACCTCGCAAAATGACATCAGTGCAGAGATAAAACGAAGAATTACTCTTGCCAACCGCTGTTTCGGGCTAAGAAGACATCTTAGTATTAAGGCCCTCTCAGAGAAATAAGGAGAATTTATACTAGACCCTTATCATCCCGATCCTGCTCTATGGGGCAGAAGCATGGACATTGAAAAAATCGGATGAAAGTCTGCTAGGATGTTTTGAGAGGAAGATTCTTCGTGTGATTTTCGGTCGAGTGTGTATCGAAAGAGTGTGGATTGGAAGATTCAACGACGAGCTATACGGGCTATACAGCGACATTTTCCTGGTCAAAAAGCTTAAAATACAACGGCTGAGATGGCTGGAGCACGTGGAGCGTATGGACAGCAACGCAGCTGGCCGACGAGTCTTCGAATCCAACCCCGATGGTGTACGGAGCAGAGGAAGAACCCATAACAGGTAGCGCACACAAGTGGAGAACGACCTCAAACAACTTGCTGTGCGAAACTGGAAGCGGCTAGCTAAGGACAGAGCTGACTGGAGGGGCTTGCTATTTCAGGCCGTAGCCCATCCTGGGCTGTGAGCGCCATCTAAAAAAAAAAAAAAAAAAAAACTTTATTAAAATGTATGTACATTTAATTTTTGGTTATGTTTTGTTAAGTGTTTTTGTATAATGTAGCAATTATCTTATTTAAATAAAATATTAAATATCTCAGTTTACTATAATCTCACTCTTTAAAATCCTGGTTAGTCCCGGTTTAGCCCGATATGTATTTTGATAAATGTTACACGAAAAACTTTGCCTACACCCAAACTCGACCCTACCCTAAATCTTATAATTGGCCTAAGCAGAGTGGTTGCAAGGGGGCAGCATGACCCCCCTTACGCACTGTTCGCGTAAATTTTAAGCTTTACATAAAAAAAAAAACATTAAGGCTAAGCACACTTTCGCGAAGTAATCGAAATTGAAATGAACAAAAAATTAAATAATCGAAAAACTAAATAATAAAAACCGGAATGAACTTAAAACGAACTACATAAGTAAAATTCCTTATGATTTTTTTTTTTCAAAACAAATGTAAGCAAAATAATTGAAAAACATTTTGATTAAAATACTGAATGAATGAAATGCGAAACGACTAAAACGTAATAATACAAAAACGAGAGGAAAAAAAAACGAAACAAACCGAACACATTCAAGGAATAGTCACATAGGAACCTACCTACAAATGTATATATATTTAAATCTAGGTTATGGATTTTAATTATGTGAGTTATGAGATATATACATACATATGTACCTACAAACATGGATGGAACATAGGAATCTAAATATGTACTTATTATAATGAATATGAAGGATGTAGGTTAGTATATAGCTCTACATATAACTTTATAATTTATTTTGGACTAAAGGTCACAAATTCAATTGGCTTTAAATCCACACAGTCCACTAAAACAAAAACAAAAATAATATAAACATATTGTTTGCGTTTTCTTCAATTAATTCACTGGCCAGACCACGGGCAAAACATAATTCTAGGTGCATGAATCTAACCAAATTCCCCTAGAAAAATATAATTTACAGTGAGTAATGGCTGTAAGTTTTATTAAAGTCGGTAAATATCGATCAGAAAATAATGCGTCTTAGAAAGGTACTACAGCATCTAACTGATGAGCCCAGCTGTAGTACCTGGGCGAAACGCATTTTGGACTAAAGGTCACAAATTCATTCAATTGGCTTTAAATCCACACAGTCCACTAAAACAAAAACAAAAATAATATAAACATATTGTTTGCGTTTTCTTCAATTAATTTATAATTTATGTGCAATGCATATATAAGATTCATGTTATTTTTAAAGTCACATATATTTATATGTATACATAAATTTATGAGGCGTTACATTGCATGGAGTATTCAGTGTCGTACCCAAAAATTATTAAAAAGAGAATAATAATAAGGTAGAAATTAATTGGATAATACACATAATTAAATGTGTTTATATTGCTTAGTTGTTAGTTCGAGTGAAAACAAAGATGCCATTTGAATTCCTGCATAAATAAGAATATACCAAAAAAAAATTTTTTCACATCGTTGCAGCGGTTCTTAAAAAAAATAATTTTGTAGGTATAAAATTTTGAAAACATTCAACAAAAATTAAAACACTTTGAAGATATTATTAATATGTATATAACATTCAAATTTCAAAAAAATTCAGTGACTGGTTTTTGAAAAATCGATTTTTCCAAAAAAAATATTTCTTTATTTTTTAAGAATCGAAAAACTTTGTTTTTGAACATTTGAGTATGCAGTTTTATTAACACTTTTAGGGAGCATTATTATAAAAAAAAATTAATTTAATCGGTGCATCCAGTAGTGAGAAAGTTGAAAATATGTAAATTGGTTCTATGAGAAGTACCTTTAATAATTACGCAATATAAAATATTTTTATACTTAAGAGTGGACTGTACATGTACAAATCTAAAAGCACACATTTTTTTATAAAAATTCTCGAAGCCGTTTTTGAGAAATACATTTTTTTCTTAACGTTTTTTTTAACAATTGTATGGGAGGTAGCGTTGGTTTTTATTTTACGAATACAGTTTTTTTTATCTATTCTAACTATTCTAATTCACACTTACGAGTATGTATATTAGTGTTTAGACTTTATAGAAGAGTCTGAATAAAGAATGTAAAAAAAATCAAATCAACAGTTTTTCAGAAAATCGAAAACCAAAAAAAAAATGGTACTACTAGAGGTACCAAAACTCACAATTCGCTTCATTAATGAACTGATTTTTTTTTATAAAAATCGTTGGAGCCTTTTTTGAGAAAACAAGATTTTTGTTTTTGGTCAATAAAAATGTATTGGAGCTACTGTTATTTGTCACCTTAAAAAATTAAAAAAACGTGTGGGTATATTACCGAAAAAACAATATGTACCAAGATTGAAGCAAATCTTTCCAACCGTGTAGGCTGTAGACTCGAGGACAGACAGACAGACTTATAGTACCTATAATCGGAAGTAAAAAATACCGCAATTCTTACCCAGTAGGAAATTTCCTCCTCACTGAAAAATGCCATTGTGAAATCGTATAAGACAGCGGTCATATAGGAGAGATTATCATTGATTTTACTCATGAAACGTAATGCAGTCGAACACCAAAGTAGCATATTGTGCTTAGCTCAAGTAAAAAGGTAGAGAATAGACAAGAACTTTTTCATATGCATGAAGTCAATGCAAAACCGGACAGAAAGATTTCCTCCATACAAAGATTTTTGATCTGCTAAAAAAAATAAATGATGCTAAAATGAAACCTTTTTTATTAGTTTTCCCCTCGTTCGGTTCAGGCCACTACTGTTTCATTGCCTCATCTTTAAATTGCCTTAAAAAAACTATAAAAAGAACACACTATCCAGTGTGTTATACAGATGTGGGTATAGTATTCGCATAAGTGTTTTACTGGGTGTTTGAATTATTGCACCGCGTAACCTCCTAACACTCATATACCGCATAACAAGTACTTTTCATCCGCATACATATAAATATCCGCATTTCATATTCGTTAATTGTCATGCTTTGGTTTGCTTATCTTTCAACTTGCATCATTTTTTGTTTATGTTCCAACTTCCAACAAAAATAAATGTATTTTCGAAAAAAAAAGAAGCCATCTTGCAGTAAATAGATGAACTAAAAACAGCCAGTAAAAAAGTAGCGACTTTTTTTTAAAAAAAAGATTTTTATAAATTGTGTTGTTTTGCAATAATAAGTTAATTTTTGGTAAACTATTTTTCTACTGAAATTATTAAAAAAACTATTGTCATTTGGGGAAAGTTTTGTTGCTTTTTTCATATCACCTCCGATTCAAAATTGCATTAGAAAATGAGCAATTTTAATGTTTCGTCAGAAATCTTCACCCCCCTCCAACATGCTCCACCAAATCATCGATAAATAGATTAAACAGTAGAGTACTCAAAGCGCAGCCTTGTTTAAGCCCAATTGAGGAATTGAAGTTATCTTACAGACTGTCGCCGTCCCAGACATATATGCAATCCTTGTCGTGAAGAGCTCGTAGTATGTTGCTTACTTTGGTAGATATACCGATGTTTGAGAGCTCATAAAAAAGCGCCTCTCTATCTATGCTATCAAATGCAGCCTTAAAATCGATAGAGAAAGCGTATAGTTTTTTCCCTAGCTGAAGATGCAATTCTGCAATATTTGTAAGTAGGAATACTTGGTCTGCTTGAAGCTCACTAAGTTTTTGCTTACCAGCAACCCATTCGGATAGTCTGGAAAGGAGCATACATCTAAACAACTTCATTGCTGAGTTTAAAAACGATATGCCTCTATAGTTATTTGGGACAAAAGGGTCTCCCTTTTTAAACAACGGGAAGATAACAGATGACAAGAACGGTAAGGGAACGACCATGGAATCGAAAATAATTTTGTAGCATTTCAAAAGTGAAGATAAATAATTATTCGAGGCGTACTTAAAGAATTCCAAAGGTATTCTTTCTGTTCCTGCTGCTTTGTTGTTTTTGGCTCTATGTAATGCTAATTGTAATTCTTCTTCATTGAAATCGGAGTCCAGTAATTCATCCTCAATTAGGGGGATGGTATAGTGGAGATTTGGGGCCCTGCATTCCGTATAGAGAAGTGAAGAGAAGTAATTCTTTAGAACTGACGCTTTAAGATCACAAGCAATGAATGGTTTCGCTCCATTTACCAATTTTAATGCCCTCCAGAAATCGGCAGAAGATCTAGCCGATAGCAAAGAGTCCACCATTATCATGTTGTAGCCTTCCTTCTTCTGTAGGCACAATGTTTTGTATTTTTTGTTAGCTTCTACATACAATATTTTGAAAGAGGCATTATTGAGGGAACGAAATGATGCGAGCAAAGAAAAAGAAAGGTTCCGAGCATTTTCACACTCCTTGTCAAACCAGCCTTTTTTATGCTCTTGATCTTGCTTGTTCACTACATTTGGTGGACGTGGGACACTTTCAATATAATATCAAGCAAGTCTTCCATGACCGGATCTTGCGAAGATTCATGAAGTAATGCCAGTTCCGTATTCATATGACGATGGTAGTTATGAAGAAGACACGTTAATTTCGGGGGTAAATTTTTTGGGTTGTTAAAACTGAGGCACATATATTAGTGTTAACTGAAGTTTCCAATGGCATGTGTTCGGAGAATGTCTTTGATCCTAACTTAAAATCAGCAATCATTTCAAGCCAGTTACCGGCAGCTACACCTTAGTCTATGACAGATTGACCGGAAGATCTTAAAAAAGTATACTCTCCTTGTGTATCTTCTGCGCTTCTACCGTTCAAAACAGTCATGTTGAAAGAACCACATAATTGCAAAAACTGTCGTCCTTTGCCGTCTCTCCGATTATCCTTTGATGCACGTGTATAATTCAATCTTGTTGGAAGAACTGCAGAGAACGGAGGCCAACCAGGATCGCCTGCTATGCGTGCATTAAAGTCTCCTAGCAATGCGTGCATTAAGGTCTCCTAGCAACAAGAGATTGAATTCTTGCAGTTGCACCAGTAAATCTTCCAGTTTACCGAAGTCTTCAATCCAATGATTACAGTTCAGGTATATTGGTATAATTAAATGTTTTTTCCCCTGATCGATAACGGAAATGAATATGGTTTCGGCAGTATTCTCAAATTTTAAAATGAGTTTGAGATTACTTTTGAAACCTACCAACACCCCTCCACTGGCTCTTCCATAAGTGTGTGTTCTTATTGCTGACGTCCATTTCAGTTCGTACCCTTTAAAAAGGTTATTGCATTGCTCGTTTTGATCTTCAGTTAAAAAGGTTTCTATCAGTATGAAAATATCAAATTCTCTAACAAAATTAAAAAAATCGGGGTAAATAAGCTTATTTGTTAGTCCTGAAGTATTATAACTTAGTATTCGGAATTTAAGAGTAATTTTATTATTTTTTAAAAATAACTGTTGTTGTTGTTGCTGTTGCTGTTGGCGTTGATGTTGATGTTGATGTTGATATTGCTGTTGCTGGTGCTCATGATGTTGTTGTTGTTGTTGTTGTTGTTGTTGTTGTTGTTGTTGTTGTTGTTGTTGTTGTTGTTGTTGTTGTTGTTGTTGTTGTTTATGTTGTTGATGTTATTGTTTTTGCTGTTGTTGTTGTTTTAGTTGTTGTTGTTGTTGTTGTTGATGTTTATGTTGTTTTTGCTGCTTCTGCTTTTGTTGGTGTTGTTGCTTTGTACCATCCAAATAGAATAATAATTACCTAGGCACTGAATATACGAGTAGTTATGAAATATGTATAGGAAACTCATTTTTTTTTTCTTTCTGGCCCGCTGACTTCTTATTGCCTTCTGCTCTTTCGTGTATTTTTTTTCTTACTGCCCATCTTTTTTTCTTTTTATTTCAATTTTCATTTATCTTTTATCAGATCACTTATCACTTTGTATCTATACTGTGAATGTTTTATTTTCAGAACTTGTCGTTTAGTTTCGCATTATACGATAAACCAAATATTAATATAAATAAAATGCACGAGTGGATCGTACGAACTTGATCTTGCAACTAATAACTTTAATGTAGCTAACCACTGACGCTGTTGGTAGGCAGGTAGCCTAGTTATCCTCTGCATGTTTAAAGACGATGTAGGTAATATTACCGTGGTTCTGAGTATAATGAATTGTTGAATGGATGATTCAAGGGGGTGCCTGTTGTTTCTTTTTTTTCTTCCCATTTCGTTACTTCCTCCTTTCTTTATCGATTTCTGTTTACTTCGTTTATATTTAACGTGACGTAACAGCTATTCAGGAAGTGCAATGGGATGGAGAGGTCATACGGAGACTGCGATCGTGTGTCATCAACTACGGTGGGTACTTCAAGGAGCAGGGTCAGCGGCTCGTTGGTTGCAGTTTTTGATAAGGGGAAGGCTTAGGCAAGACGTCTTGGGCTTTCGAAGTGTAAGCGAGCGCCTGGTCACAATCCGCATCAAGGGCAAATTTAAGAACATTACACTGATCTGTGTTCACGCCCCCCAGGAAGAGAGAGATAAATCAACCAAAGAAGCATTCTACGATCTCCTGGAGACAACGTATGATATGTTCCCGAAGTACGACGTGAAGATCATTCTTGGCGACTTCAACGCAAGATTCGGAAAGGAGGGCATCTTTGGTTCGGTAATCGGAGGACACAACCTTCACGACGAAACTTCCGGCAACGGATACAGGCTGGCAGAATTTGCGGCGGGGCGAAATGTCATCAGCTCAGGCACTTGTTTCCCATACCTCAATATACACAAGGGGACTTGGCGTTCGCGTGATCAGCGAACCGTCAACCAAATATATCACGTTGCGATAGACGCGAGACATGCTTCCAGTATCTTGGATTCCGAACGTTCCGAGGGCCAACATTGACTCGGATCACTACCTGGTGGTAGCTAGACTATGTATGCGGATATCTATGATGCCACAACGCAGAGTTGATGTTGTAAAAGGGTTCGATGTCGAGAAGCTGAAGTCGCAAGAGACCGCCAGAACGTTTTCTGACCACGTAACTCTTAATTTCTCAGTAAGTTCAGCACCAGCATCAAGTGCAGAGGACCAGTGGCAACACTTTCAGCAAGCCATCAGGAGTGCCGCCTCTGATGTCCTGGGTTTCACTAGGCGACCACAACGAAACCCCTGGCTCGATGAGGAATCCCGGTTGGCGCATGCAGCTAAGGACGAGGCCTACCAGGCAACGCTGCAGACTCGAACAAGAGCTGAAGAGAGAGTGGCCCGGGAGCTCTACTGGCTAAAAAGAAAAGAGGAACGCCGACTTCTCAGGAGGAAAAAGAGAGAGCAAGAGAAGCGGGTAGTCTGGTCTCTTGAGGGGTGTAGCGGTATTGGTGATGTTCGAAAATTTTATCAGAGGGTGAAGCGATCAACCCAAGGATACAAGAGTAGGACAGAAGCCTGTCGAGATGAGAGTGGGAATATGGTAGTAGACACACAGTCAGTGCTGAGGATCTGGAAAGAATACTTTTATAGATTGCTTAACGGCTTTGTCTACCTTGGCTCAACTATCACCTCGCAAAATGAAATCAGTGCAGAGATAAAACGAAGAATTACTCTTACCAACCGCTGTTTCGGGCTAAGAAGGCATCTTAGTAGTAAGGCCCTCTCTGAGAGAAATAAGGACTCTTTATACTAGATTATCATCCCGATCCTGCTCTATGGGGCAGAAGCATGGACATTGAAAAAATCGGATGAAAGTCTGCTAGGATGTTTTGAGAGGAAGATTCTTCGTGTGATTTTCGGTCGGGTGTGTTTCGAAGGAGTGTGGAGGAGAAGATTCAACGACGAGCTATACGGGCTATACAGCGACATTGGCCTGGTCAAAAAGCTTACAATACAACGGCTGAGATGGCTGGGGCACGTGGAACGTATGGACAGCAACGCACCTGGCCAACGAGTCTTCGAATCCAACGCCGATGGTGTACGGAGTAGAGGAAGAACCCATAACAGGTAGCGCACACAAGTGGAGAACGACCTCAAATAACTTGCTGTGCGAAACTGGAAGCGGCTAGCTAAGGACAGAGCTGACTGGAGGGGCTTGCTATTTGAGGCCGTAGCCCATCCTGGGCTGTGAGCGCCATCTAAAAAAAAAAACAAAACAAAAACTTTATTAGAATGTATGTACATTTAATTTTTCGTTATGATTTGTTAAGTGTTTTTGTATAATGTAGCAATTATCTTATTTAAATAAAATATTAAAAATCTCAGTTTACTATAATCTCACACTTTAAAATCCTGGTTAGTCCCGGTTTAGCACGATATGTATTTTGATAAATGTTACACGAAAAACTTTGCCTACACCCAAACTCGACCCTACCCTAAATCTTATAATTGGCCTAAGCAGAGTGGTTGCAAGGGGACAGCATGACCCCCCTTACGCATTTTAAGCTTTACATAAAAAAAAAAACATTAAGACTAAACACACGTTCGCGAAGTAATCAAAATTGAAATGAACAAAAAACTAAATAATCGAAAAACTAAATAATAAAAACCGGAATGAACTTAAAACGAACTAAGTAAAATTCCTTATGATTTTTACTAGGTTTCTCGCGCCCACCAGCAAGAAACCCCTGGTTTGATGAGGAATGCCGACAGATGCTCGCAGCCAAGAACGAGGCCTACAAGGCTAATGTGCAGGTGAAGACGAGCGCTGCCATTGAGTTCTATAGGCAAAGAAGAAGGGAAGAACATCGGCTTTTCAACAAGAAGAAAAAAGAGGAAGAAAAGCGCGCGATTGAGGATATAGAGAGGTGCCACTCCAGGAACGATGTTCGCAAGTTTTACCAGAGTGTAAAACGTCAAAGCCAGGGATACAAGGCTCGAACAGAATCCTGTCGAGATGAACAAGGAAATATTGTAGTTGAGACACAGTCGATGCTGAGGATATGGAAAAACCACTTCTGCAGATTGTTAAACGGCGATGACGAACAACATTCCGCTGTCAGGCAGAACGAACCATTCAATATTGGCAACGACAGCGAAAACTGCTAACCACCCGACCTGAGTGAAGTGAGGATAGCAATATCTAAACTCAAGCTTAATAAGGCTGCCGCAAATGACGGCCTTCCCGCTGAGCTTTATAAGGCCGACGGAGATGACCTGGTAAGTAACATCCACCAACTCATAAACCAAATCTGGTCAGATGAAAATATGCCTGAAGAATGGAACCTCAGCATCGTTTGCCCGATCCACAATAAAGGAGACCCTCTGAACTGCGCCAACTACAGAGGCATAAGTCTCCTCAACATCGCCTACAAGATCCTATCTGCCGTAATATGTGAACGCCTGAAACCGTTTACCAACAACCTGATTGGCCCTTATCAGTGTGGTTTTAGGCCAGGAAAGTCCACAACCGATCAAATTTTCACACTCCGGCAGATCCTGGAAAAAACTCAAGAAGTCCAAATCGATACCCACCACCTATTCATCGATTTCAAAGCCGCATATGACAGCATTTATAGAGACGAACTGTACAGAGCCATGTCTAGTTTTGGTATACCGCCCAAACTCGTCCGTTTGTGTAGGATGACGATAGAAAATTCTCGCTGCTCCATCAGGGTCGGAAACGACCTCACCGACACATTCGATACCAAAAAAGGATTTAGGCAAGGCGATGCGCTGTCATGTGACTTCTTTAATCTGATTCTTGAGAGGATTGTGCAAAACTCCAAAGCCAACACCAGAGGCACAATTTTCCAAAAGTCGGTGCAACTACTAGCATACGCTGACGATATTGACATCATTGGTAGGACTCAACGTGATGTCATAGCCACGTTTGCTAGAATAGAGAAGGAAGCGGCGAAAATGGGTTTAGCAGTAAATGAGGGTAAGACTAAGTATATGATGTCATCACGAAAGGACTCACAACATCGACGAATTGGACAGAATGTCACCATTGACAGATATAACTTTGAGGTAGTGCGGGACTTTGTCTACCTCGGCTCCGCTATTAACTCTGACAACAACATCTCGTCAGAAATTAAACGAAGAATTACTCTTGCCAACCGCTGTTTCTTCGGGCTAAGAAGGCAATTTAGTAGTAAAGCCCTCACTCGAACTACTAAGGAGATCCTATATAAGACCCTGATCATCCCAGTCCTGCTCTACGGCGCTGAAACCTGGACCGTATCAAAAGCGGATGAAGAAATCCTTGGTAGATTCGAGAGGAAAATTCTTCGAAAAATCTTCGGTCCCGTTTGCGTTGACGGGCTATGGAGACGAAGATTCAACCAAGAACTATACGAGCTGTACAGCGACATGCCCCTGGTCAAAAAACTCCGCATTGGACGTTTAAGATGGCTAGGACATGTAGAACGAATGGACACCAATACTCCGGCTCGCAGAGTCTTCGATCACCGGCCAGATGTCGGACGCAGTAGAGGAAGACCTCGCCTTAAGTGGCGCGCACAAGTAGAAACCGACCTCAACCAACTTGGAGTGCGCAACTGGAGGCAGTTAGCTAAGGACCGGGCTAATTGGAGAGGCATGTTGGTTGAGGCCCAGGTTCATTCCGGACTGTAGCGCCACTTAAGTAAGTAAGTATATGTACATATAAATTTATGAGGGGTTACATTGCATGGAGTATTCAGTGTCGTACCCAAAAATATTTAAAAAGAGAATAATAATAAGGTAGAAATAAATTGGATAATACACATAATTAAATGTGTTTATATTGCTTAGTTGTTAGTACGAGTGAAAACAAAGTTGCCATTTGAATTCCTGCATAAATAAGAATATTCCAAAAAAATTTTTTTCACATCGTTGCAGCGGTTCTTAAAAAAATAATTTTGTAGGTATAAAATTTTGAAAACATTTAACAAAAATTAAAACACTTTGAAGATATTATTAATATGCATATATTGAGAAAAACAAGATTTTTGTTTTTGGTCAATAAAAATGTATGGGAACTACTGTTATTTGTCACCTTAAAAAAATTAAAAAACGTGTGGGTATATTACCGAAAAAACAATATGTACCAAGAGTGAAGCAAATCTATCCAACCGTGTGGGCTGTAGACTCGAGGACAGACAGACAGACTTATAGTACCTATAATCGGAAGTAAGAAATACCGCAATTCTTACCCAGTAGGAAATTCCCTCCTCACTGAAAAATGCCATTGTGAAATCGTATAAGACAGCGGTCATATAGGAGAGATTATCATTGATTTTACTCATGAAACGTAATGCAGTCGGTCACCAAAGTAGCATATTGTGCTTAGCTCAAGTAAAAAGGTAGAGAATAGACAAGAACTTTTTCATATGCATGAAGTCAATGCAAAACCGGACAGAAAGATTTCCTCTATACAAAGAATTTTGATCTGCTAAGAAAAATAAATGATGCTAAAAGAAACCTTTTTTATTGGTTTTCCCCTCGTTCGGTTTGGGCCACTACTGTTTCATTTCCTCATCTTTAAATTGCCTTAAAAAAAACTATGAAAAGAACACACTATCCAGTGTGTTATACAGATGTGGGTATAGTATTCGCATAAGTGTTTTATTGGGTGTTTGAATTATTGCACCGCGTAACCTCCTAACACTCATATACCGCATAACAAGTACTTATCATCCGCATACATACAAATATCCGCATTTCATATTCGTTAATTGTCATGCTTTGGTTTGTTTATCTTTCAACTTGCAACATTTTTTTTATTGTTCCAACTTCCAACAAAAAAATATGTATTTTCGAAAAAAAAAAAAGCCATCTTGCGGTAAATAGATGAACTAAAAACAGTCAGTAAAAAAATAGCGACTTTTGTTTAAAAAAAAGATTTTTTTAAATTGTGTTGTTTTGCAATAATAAGTTACTTTTTGGTAAACTATTTTTCTACTGAAATAATTAAGAAAAACTATTGTCATTTGGGGAAAGTTTTGTTGCTTTTTTTATATCACCTCCGATTCAAAATTGCATTAGAAAATGAGCAATTTTAATGTTTTTCAAGAGATGATTCTTCAAAAATAGGGCCCAAACCTAAAAATCCACTAGAAATATCCCCTAATAATATTCATTAGCAGTAAAATGACGTAAATATAATATGTGTTTTCCCCTTCAATTCCTCACATTATTTATGATAAAAAAGCAGTTTGGGACATTTTGCGAAAGGTGTTATGGAAATATTAAAATTAGATAAGAAAAAAATTTAAAAAAAAAGAAAAAATGCCCTGTACATCCTCTAGCTTAAATGTCATTCTACCACAAGCAATTAAGTTTTTTCCAATTTGTGTTGTATAGACTTCACAAACTTTGCAGAAAATTGACCAATTTCTCGTTTTTCTCAATATTTTGGGTGGAGGCCTCTTAATGTTCCGAGTTTTTTTATTTCGTTCAAGTTTGCGCATACAAAAAATATTATAAAGAAGGATGATTATGAAAATGGATTATTTAGTATAATTAATGAATGCAATTACAAACAAAATTAAAACTCAAAACTTCCAAGAAAGATTCCAGAAATTTTGAGAAAAGATCGAAGTGTAGTGTAGCCAAAATATCAACAATATCCATCTGAACTATGCCCAACAAAATTAAACTTCATAATCATTAAAATTGGAAGATCTTGTCATAGGGTGTCACACAGTCACCGCCCCAGACGAAAACCATGGGTTCCAGAGGTCATTCTAAGTCGAAAAACGTATGAGGTAATTTTCTTGTTTTCGCTCCGTTTTTGAGTTGTAACAGTTCTTATGATTTTTGCTCTCTGTGCCTTAAACTGGCCTTATCCTTGCTAAACCATGTCGGATTTGTAAGATCCAATCAAGAACTTATAACCTTATACCTTGGCCTATAACTTTTTTTTGTGCTAATAACGTTTTTTTTTTAACTATATGCCTGTAAGACCTAAGGTCTTAAAATGATTAAAAAAATTTTCATTTGAACCCATGGGTGGCATCCACTTTAAATTAGAGGAATAGAAAAGAATGCGCCTAGCGTGGGGATCTAACCCACACGTCTAAGTTACGAGTAGCAATCAAGCACTTTATCCACTGCGCTTTTGTCACCATTTTCCGTTTCAATCAAACCCAATTTGTATTGTTTTTTAAGTTGCTTTCTCACTTTGACATCATTTTATTAAGAGAAGAGCGTTAATAAGTAGTAATTTTCTTTACTTAAAATGAAAACCCAGTTTATTTCATTAAAACTACATAAGCTTTGTTGTAAAAATATTATCAATATTCATAATCAACAAAAAAAAACAAACTGTCACGGCAAAGTGGACAAATAGAAAAAAGGCTAAATTAACTTAACCATTGATAATCTTTATTTTAAGTAATTTATTAAATATATGTGGCTTCTGGCGCGGCACGTTTTTAAATTATATTTTTGTACCGGGCGGCGCGCGGGAGTCTGGCTAGTGTCTGTTTGCTTTCCGTCCCTGAAATTAAATAATGACGCCTTTTCTTTGAATGTTTTAATAAAGGCTCCCGTCTTCATCAGTTGCCACCTATCTGGGGCTGCCGGTATCTACAAAGCGGCGACATCCCACCCCCGTGAATTTTCCTGGAGACTTACGAGCAATCTGCAATACAGCAAGCTTTGATACTGGACGGCGAAGATTTCCCTGGGTTGTCCTTACGTCAGCACTTCTCACCTGAATATCCTTACTGGCATATACTCGTACTATTTTTCCCCATTTCCATTTGCTTCGAGGTTGGCTGGCGTCAGATATTATGATTGTAAAGACATAAAATTAAATGATGAACAACTCGTGTTGAATTCTAGAAGCCGACTACCTTTTTATTGTTCGGTTAACTGTATGTTTGTGTGTGAACATTAATGTATATAATGTAGTTAATTTATCAGTATATGTGACATCTTCCCTTTAAAAAAAAATTACATTTTATGAGTATTAATATAAAAGTACTTTAAAACTAATGATAGGTATATGAAAAAAATGTACCTAGAATTAAAATTTGAATTTTACAGATTGTTTAAGATATTTATTTGAAATACAATTGCTTGGTTGAAACAAATGAAAACATTTTTGCAGTGTCTCTCAATAATAATTATTTATGTACATCGAAATTTGAAAAATGTATCTGATTGAATTGACATGTGTGTATCATTACAGATTTAAGCGTTTCACGGGTTTGACCATTCTTCCGCTTCCTGTAGATAGTGGATGTCCAGGTTGTTGTGCCTGATCTTTGTCGTTTCTCTTTTTAGGTGTTTTCGTGTGTTGGGCGTTGGTGTTGAGGGTGGATGATGTTGGTGGTTCAGTTGGGGTAGCTGATTGATTTTCTATTTCAGTTTAAACTGGACAAAATTAGACTACCACACTATTATTAAAAATAAGGCAGATGCAAAAAAATCATGAAAACCACCATCAAAAGTCGATCCATCGAAGTTTCAAGAAAAACGAGATCCTCGACGAAGTCGGTACAGCTGCAGCTAAAGAAATTAGAAGAAGAACGTTTGCTTTAAGAAAAAAGAGATCGAGAGTATTTGCGAAGAAAATACGAAATTTTCGAACAGCCTGAGTACGACAATGAGGATAAAAATGTTGATGATCTAGACAATGAGGACGTAGAAGAAAGAACATCCAAATGGATGGAAACAGTGAAACCCATACCAGAGGATGCATGTACAAAGGAAACTGAAAACCACCTAGTTCCTCAGCCGTCAAATAACCCACATAACCTACAACATGTAACCGAGAATCCCATTATTCCGAACACATCAACAAACGAGAATAACTACAATCAATCACTCATATCATGCTCTAATGAATTTGGTAACACACCGGGCCATACATCCGTTAGGCCAAAAGTAAATTCCCTTCAGCTTGCAGGAAGGCATACAATGCCTAAAGAGCTACCTAGCTTCAGCGATAATCCAGAAAACTGGCCGCTTTTTATTAGTTGTTTCGAAAATTCAACACGCTCGTGTGGCCACACAAACGTCGAGAACCTTATGCGCCTTCAACGCAGCCTGAAAGGTAAAGCGTTAGAATCAGTACGCTACAGACTTTTATACCCTGAAAATGTTTCATCAATTATACCCACCCTCCAGGTGCTGTATGGAATACCCGATGTCATAATTAATTCTCTTCTAACTAAGACTCGTAATGAACCCGCCCCGAGATCTGATATACTCGACACACTTGTGACCTTTTCTTGTGCCGTACAAAATTTATACGCCATCATGGAATCTAAACACTTAGAGTCTCATATTATAAATCCTTCTCTACTCCAAGAATTTACAGACAAATTACCCGCGGCAATAAGACTCAACTGGGGTATACACAAGCAATCCTTAGATGCTGTGAACTTATCAACTTTCTGCACATGGTTAAGTTCAATGGCAAGAGAAGCAGTTGAGGTTTTACCAGCAGCCTCATTTCAACATAAAGAATATAAATATGAAAAAAGTTTTCATAGTGCGAAAACCTATTTAAACACACACCAAGATTTAGAAGTACGAAATCAATCATCCCAGAAATGCAAAATCTGCAAGGGCAACTGCACGCAAGTCGACAACTGCCCAGTTTTTTATCAATGACCCTTAAAAATACATGGTTAGCTGTCAACGAATTACATCTTTGCTGAACTTGCCTATGGCCCCACGATAGGAGCCGCTGCACTTCAAAAAAAAAAAAATGCGGACAAAACGTGTATTCAAGCATCACAGCCTATTTTTTTTATATAATTTACACGCTCTCAAGGGATTATAACTTTACCCTTTATATGATTTTGAACACAGCGTGGGCGTGAGAGAGAAGGTACAGAAGGATACGAAAGATGTGTGTAGCGATGTTCTGAGACTAGAGCGGGTTGTTGTCACAAATTTATATCCAGGGATGGCGGCTGTACTAAAGCGGAGAATTTACCGTGTTCTATTTATCTATGTCTCTTAATTCGCATTATTTTATTTTATTATTTTGTCATATTGTATGGGTGTATGTTTACTCAATCACATGCAACTCATCTTATGACAGTTTTGGAATTAGTTTTTTAATGAAAAATAAGACGACATAGACAACGGCAGGAATCGAACCTGCGACCACGAGAAATTTGATGAAAATGACAAAACGGTTCCATTAAACAGCAACACCAATAAGCAAAATTAAAGTAACACCAGTCAAAGCCAATTTCATTGCCACTTTCACAAACTAGAAAATCGATTAATAATATTTAGAATAGCTCCCGTAACACTATTAAGTAGGACCTCAAGAATTGAGACATTTGCCTTCTTTAATGATGGGTCATCCATAACTCTAATGGATGAGGAACTAGCCTCGATCTCAGACCTTGATGGGAAGTTGAACCCCTGTGCTTAAAATGGACGTCAGACAATCATCGTATGTAAGAAGAATCCGGAAAGGTTACTGTTAAAATCTCTGGCACTGTAGTAAAAACAAATATGAACTTTCAAATGTGCATACAGGAAAGGCACTACACTTACATTTACAATCATTTGACGTCGGAAAGATGCATGAAAACTTTCCGCAACTTAAGGGTATTCTAATATCATCCTATCGAGACGCAAAGATGCGCATTTTAATCGGGTTAGGTAACTGGAATCTAGCAGTCTCGCTGCGTACTCGCGAGGGTAAGTCCCATGAACCCATTGTTACTAAGACAAGACTAGGATAGGAGGTACATGGTGTTTGCAAATAAAAGGAAGCGTCTGAAGAAGTATATTATAATTTTCACGTTTGTGAATGCCAAACGCGGTTAGATGACGAACTTCATCAACTCATTAGAAAACATTTTATGATAAAAAACGTCGATGCGATATCCATAAAGAAATCATTTTCAACATGATACGAAGGCAAAACAAATCATGGATGCAAAATGCTATCGTGAGGGAAACCGGCTGTTGCGGAAAAATGACAGTTATACTGCCCGATAGTCGTCGTATGGCTGAACATCGCGTCGTTAAAAATGTTTGGATACCAAAATGTCTAAAGACCCTACACTAGCAGCAAAGCTTCTGAAAGAAATCGATAAATACCTAGAAAAGGGATATGCAAGGAAACTCGGTAAAAATGAATCTGACCAGAAAACATCACGAACATGGTACTTGCTGATTTTCCCAGTGGTTAACCCGAGTAAACCAGATAAAGTCCGCATGGTATGGGATGTCGCAGCACAGGTTGATAGTGTCTCATTAAACTCCGTCCTACTGAGTGTGTGCAGATATATGTGAAATGTTCCACCAGGTTATAATAAATGAGAGCAATCAAAGTGCTCAAAAGTTTTTGTGGAGAAACTCAAAAACAAAACGAATTGATGAATATGTTATGAGAGTAGTTCAGTTCTTGTTCTCTTAATAGATGGTGCTATACTTTCGCATTCTATTAATTTCTTTGTCTTTCACTATGGAAGTCCAATGTTCTGAATGCAATTTCCTTACTTCTAAGAGTGATATAATTCTTTGCGGAGTTTGTCAATTGGGTTTTCATTTTAAATGCACACAACTCAGTGAAACGATACGTGCTATGCTTGAATCGAATAATTTATTTTGGAAGTGTGGTACTTGCAAAAACATTTCCTTCCTTAGTTGCATACCTAAAATTAAAGCTTGTATCGATTCTTTGTTGATAATAAATCTGAATTCGATAATCTTGTGAAGCCCCCGCGTATAACTCGCTCTCAGGGCAAATCGCCGGTAATTGTACAAGCAAACAACAATAAACGATTACAGCTGTTTACAGGGAAAACCATTTCTCCATATACTCAATCCCTATACTCTCCTTGGCATAAAAATAGCACCGCTTTATCTCCCGCGGTTAAAAGTGTAAATAATAAACCCCTCTTGAAAAGTAAAAAACCGTTATCCACGTCTAAGCTTCATACAAATATAGCAAGCAAGTCACACTCATCTACATCACAGAGTGATGATTTTGCTATAGCTAATGCGTAAAGTGTGAAAGCTAAGATGTCTCATGTTGCTGCTGTTGGTGTGCCGCCTACGCTTTCATCTTCTCACTGGTTATGATAGCACTGAAACTGATGTCGATGTAAGCTTAATACCTAGCAAAACTACTGATTTAGGAAATGAAGTTGTTGTTGTTGCTGTTGGGGGTGAGGATACAGCTTCTTCTATAAAAGGAGTTGTTGTTGTTGCTGATAACGAAGCCACTTAGAAAGAGGTTGTTGTTGTTGGTGCGGGTGTTGGTGATGCTGATGTGAGTGATGAGGCTGCTGATGCTCATGAAGCTACTGTTGCTGTGGGTGACAACGTTTCTAATAATGCTCTTCCATCCGAAGTTCATGAGGTAAATGTTGCTGGTGGTGTTGCTGCGATTGTTAATCAGGATCGTGTTGCTGCTGCGGTGAATGCTATTCTCGATTACAGTGTTGCCAATTTAGCTAATGCGACTAAATCCAATAAGAGTGCTCTTGGTAGTGTGCTTAGCCAAGTGCAATATTCTAAGTCCCAACGTTCGAAAAAGGTTATGTTTGGAACTGCTGCTGTTGTCGAAGGCGAAGCTACACTGAAGTCTGTTCCCCGTCTACAATTTTCATCTTTCCCGCTTGGATAACAATGTGACGGTGGAAAATGTAATTGAATGTGCTGCAACGAAGTTAAATATTGAAAACAATACTATGCGCTGTTCAAAACTTATAAGAAAGGAGGAGATTTGAATTTACTCCGTTTTGTGAATTTCAAGTTAGGGATTCCCAAGCCATTTTGATTCTATTAATTTCTTTGTCTTTCACTATGGAAGTCCAATGTTCTGAATGCAATTTCCTTACTTCTAAGAGTGATATAATTCTTTGCGGAGTTTGTCAATTGGGTTTTCATTTTAAATGCACACAACTCAGTGAAACGATACGTGCTATGCTTGAATCGAATAATTTATTTTGGAAGTGTGGTACTTGCAAAAACATTTCCTTCCTTAGTTGCATACCTAAAATTAAAGCTTGTATCGATTCTTTGTTGATAATAAATCTGAATTCGATAATCTTGTGAAGCCCCCGCGTATAACTCGCTCTCAGGGCAAATCGCCGGTAATTGTACAAGCAAACAACAATAAACGATTACAGCTGTTTACAGGGAAAACCATTTCTCCATATACTCAATCCCTATACTCTCCTTGGCATAAAAATAGCACCGCTTTATCTCCCGCGGTTAAAAGTGTAAATAATAAACCCCTCTTGAAAAGTAAAAAACCGTTATCCACGTCTAAGCTTCATACAAATATAGCAAGCAAGTCACACTCATCTACATCACAGAGTGATGATTTTGCTATAGCTAATGCGTAAAGTGTGAAAGCTAAGATGTCTCATGTTGCTGCTGTTGGTGTGCCGCCTACGCTTTCATCTTCTCACTGGTTATGATAGCACTGAAACTGATGTCGATGTAAGCTTAATACCTAGCAAAACTACTGATTTAGGAAATGAAGTTGTTGTTGTTGCTGTTGGGGGTGAGGATACAGCTTCTTCTATAAAAGGAGTTGTTGTTGTTGCTGATAACGAAGCCACTTAGAAAGAGGTTGTTGTTGTTGGTGCGGGTGTTGGTGATGCTGATGTGAGTGATGAGGCTGCTGATGCTCATGAAGCTACTGTTGCTGTGGGTGACAACGTTTCTAATAATGCTCTTCCATCCGAAGTTCATGAGGTAAATGTTGCTGGTGGTGTTGCTGCGATTGTTAATCAGGATCGTGTTGCTGCTGCGGTGAATGCTATTCTCGATTACAGTGTTGCCAATTTAGCTAATGCGACTAAATCCAATAAGAGTGCTCTTGGTAGTGTGCTTAGCCAAGTGCAATATTCTAAGTCCCAACGTTCGAAAAAGGTTATGTTTGGAACTGCTGCTGTTGTCGAAGGCGAAGCTACACTGAAGTCTGTTCCCCGTCTACAATTTTCATCTTTCCCGCTTGGATAATAATGTGACGGTGGAAAATGTAATTGAATGTGCTGCAACGAAGTTAAATATTGAAAACAATACTATGCGCTGTTCAAAACTTATAAGAAAGGAGGAGATTTGAATTTACTCCGTTTTGTGAATTTCAAGTTAGGGATTCCCAAGCCATTTTGATGCTGCTTTGGATCCTTCAATATGGCCTTAACATGTCCAGTTAAAGAAATTTGTAATTTTTCCGAAAGTGGAAGGCAACGCCAGGATGAAATAACTGATGCTAATGTAAAGCGAATTTATCTGAAATTCGCGTATAATTTCAAAATGCTGGTGGTTTACGTACAAAAACTAACGAGCTCTTTCTGTCATCTTCTCTTCAAGAGTTCGATGTCATTATCATCGTTGAAACATGGCTGAATTCAAATATTACATCGTGTGGGCTCTTTGATTCTTCGTACAATGTGTATCGTAAAGATCATTCAACAAAAACAGGATGGGATCGAGGAGAAAGTGTTTTGGTTGCCGTCCAAACGACTTTCAACAATGCTCAATACAAATTAAAAAATGATGCAGATGCTACTCGTATTGACCAGCTATGTATTTGTGTAAGTTCTGTAGATTCTGGTGATTCCGCCCAACGAGCGGAATAGATTTATCTACCGAACATGTTTCTAATATTCAAGCAATAGTGAATGAATTAACGCATAAATAATATCCTTGTGTACTTGGCGATTTCAACATTGCTGATATCGACTGGTGCCACAAGGAAGAAGATCATATCTTATCCGTTTTAATATACATAAGGATGTAGAGATGTTAGTAGTTGATTAATTTTTCTTGCATGCGGCTGTTTCAAATTAATAATGTTAAGAACAGTTTAAACAGAATATTGGATTTAGTATTTATTAATAATGATTTAAAGTATTCTTTAAACGTTTCTAATTTTCCTCTTTTAAATAACTGTATTCATCATAAGGCTATTTGTTTCTCTTTTGAATATTATAATTACGTTTCTGTCTGTATTAAAACTCTAAAAGAATTTAATTTTGCAAAAGCGGATTTTATTGTACTTAATAATTTTTATAATGCTGTTAACTTGAAAGATTTATTTGAAGACAAGTCTCTATAGGATATGTTTACAAGTTTTAAAATTCTTATAAATGAGGGGATAGAACGATGTGTGCCTACCTTGACTAAGAAGAAATCGTTTAAGCTTACAAAATACAAAATTTAGCTGAAAACAAGGCATTTAAGCGTTTTAAAATAACAAATCTTTCGGAGAATCGTTTAATATTTTATCAGTTAAGAAAAGAATTTGATTTTCTTAACAGGTTTTTGTATAAGCAGTGTACCATCAATGCTGAGGCAAATATAAAAAAACAATTCAAAATCTTTCTGGATATTTTTAAATTCAAAGAAAAATCTTCTTCTTTCCCTCAATGTCTGGAATACGAGGATCTGACATCCAATGATATTAAATCCTCATGTGGCGTTTTTGCTCGATTCTATCAAACTTCGTATGATTGTGATATTTTAACAAATATTGACGGCTTGTACCCTGATATTACTCCTTTACTAGATTTCAATTTACAAAGTTTTTCAGAACAGGATGTCTTGGAAAGCTTAAAGGAAATTGATGGTTCAAAGAATCTGGCTTTAATTAGATTCCGCCTATACTTCTGTCAAAATGTTCCTCTTCACTTTGTAATGTGTTGAGAATTATTTTTAATAAATCTTTAAAAAATGTGGTTTTTCTTAAAGAATGGAAAATATCATATATAGATCCTGTGTATAAGAGTGGTCTTAAGCATTTAGTGAAGAACTATAAAGCAATCTCAAAACTTTCAGTTATACCCAAGCTTTTTGAAAAATTGGTCACCCACCCAAAGACTATATTTTGCTGTTAAGAATTCGTTGTCTCAAAAATAGCATGGTTTTGTGAAAGGTAGATCAACTTGTACTAATTTGAGTCCTTTTTGTTGTAATATTCACGTGGAAAATGGTAGGCAAGTTGATGTTCTGTATACTGATTTTGTTAAAGCTTTTGACCGCGTTCATCATGGTCTACTGTTGCAAAAGCTTAAAATGCTGGGATTGAATATTTCGTTTTTAAAATGGTTAAATTCACACCTATCTGAGAGAAAACAGGCTCTTAAGATAGATGAATATGCCTCAAATCTCAGAGATGTGGGGTCAGGTCTTCCACAAGGCAGTCATTTGGGTCCACTTCTTTTTATAATCTTTACAAATGATTTACCTTCTATTTAAACTCAATGACTTTAGTATTTTGAGGGTAAATGATGTTAATGATCTTGGGGTGATTTTTGATTCTAAACTTGACTTCAGATCACATGTTGACTATATTGTATCTAAAGGGAATTCACTTTTAGGTTTTTTGAAACGTAACTCCAATGATTTTAAGGTTGCATTTACTTTGGAGATATTATTTATGTCAATAGTTCTTCCGGTCTTAGAATAATGTTATGTCGTCTGGTCTCCTTTTTATGAAAATAATATTTTGAGAATCGAAAGAGTTCAAAAAAGATTCACTCGTTATGCATTACGCAAACTTAATTGGGTTGGGGGGTCTTTGCCGTATTATAAAGCAAGATGTTCTCTTATTGACTTAAAAACGCTTAAATGTCGCAGACAAGTCCAATGTATATTGATCATTAAATATATTATTTAAAATAAAATAACCCCTTTTGAACTGCTTTCACTAATTTCATTCTATGTACAGTCATGAGCTTTTCGCAACAGAAATGAGTTATTTTATCCTTCTCTTCATAGAACAAATTATGGTCTTAATGAACCAATAACGCGTTCTCTAAATATATTTAATATGGTTTACAATGAAATTGATCTTAGTATGAATAGAGAATGTTCTAAGAAAAAAGTTCTTCAAATATGTAATTGAATAATTAATTCATTAAAATATTAAAATAATTTTGCTATCTCTTGTAAATATGTATATCTTGTATCCTTATTATTTTTTTATGTTATTTTGTAATCAGCAGATCTTGAATCAATTGATGAAATAAATATATAAATAAATAAATACAAAAAAGAGAGTAATGATATTTGGAGCAACATGTTCTCCTTATTGCGCTCAATTTGTAAAAAAACAAAAATGCAAATGAGTTCAACACTAGATTAAACCTTCCTAATAATTATGAATCAATATTGGGAATGTGGTGGTCGAATGACAGCGATACCTACTCCTTCTTATTTAAATGCCCTAAGCTTAAAGCCGAGTACTTTGTCTGATCAAGTATGTCCAACGAAAAGAGAAGTCTTGAGAATATTAATGAGCATGTTCGATCCACTTGGACTGATTACACATTTTCTAATCAAAATTAAAATTTCATTAAGAGAAATCTGGAGATCATCAGTACAAGGGGACAAAAAATACTGGCCTATCACTTTGTAGATTAGTGCGACTGGGTTGATCATTTGCCTATGGTACAAAAGATTGTGATTAATCGCCCATACCTAAAAAGGATCGAGTATAAAAGCAAACCAATTGTTCAACTACATATGTTCGTTGATGCGAGTGAGAACGCTTATGTAACAGTTGCATACCTTCGATTCTCATCTGGTGACCTAGTTGAGTGCGCTCTCGTTGGTATTAAGGCAAAAGCACATAACACCCAAAACACATTTGATTCTTTTAGATAGAATTCAGAATAGAGCTCTAAGAATGATAGGCGACAGAAATATAGTAGAGACATTTACATCTCTAGAACACCGTCGAAATGTTACATGTCTGTCATTATTTTATCGCTATTTTTATAAACACTGTTCCAGCGAAATAGCCAGTTGCATTCCTCCCCTTAAATTTTTCAACCGTAATACTCGCGCTTCTAGGAATGCTCATCAGTTTACCCTTGAGCCCAACTTCGGACGTACTGTCAAGTACAGAGATTCTTTCTTTAGCCGTACAACGCGAATGTGGAATACTTTACCCGGCTCTATTTTCCCCTCCCATTTTGATATTCAGAAATTCAAAACCAATGTGCATCAGTATCTCCTCTTGCATCCTTCCCTAATCTCCTAACGCTCGCACTGTGCTTGTTCATATTAAGGGTAGTCAAAACCCCTTTAGTGCGCGCAAACGTTTAAAAAAAAAAGCACCGCTCAAAGATACGTCTATACCCAGACCAGAATTGGAAGCTGCAGTACTGGGTGTTCGTCTGTCTAAGTCTATTCGAAAGGGACATTCTACATCCATAGATAAAGTGATTTTCTTGGACAGACTCAAAAACGGTTCTATATTGGATTAGATCAGAACATTGTCGATTTAAACACTTCGTTGCTTTTGGAGAAATTATTGAAGCCTCTGACCCTAGAGATTGGAGGTGAATTCCAACAAAAGAAAATGTCACGGGCGAAGGAACTAAATGGAAACGTCACATTAAATTTGAGTCTGAGTCCCGATGGTACAACGGACCCTCATTTCTTTTCAAGTCGGAAGACTAATGGCCAAAAGATGAATCTCTTCAATTTATCGCCGTAAAAGAAGCCAGGAAGAATTTTATTCAACATATGAAAGCCAATGCAAGTGAAATAGATTATACTCGTTTTTCCAAATGGAACAGCCTTTTGCGATCACTTGCCTACGTCTTCAAGTTCATCGACATTTATTTTCGAAAAAGGGTGGCAGACAAATTGATACCTCTGTCGACAGAAGATCTGAAGCGTTCAGAGAATTTTTTTATATCGTCAGTGCCAATCAGAAGCATATTCAGAAATAAAAAAGATATTTCAATTCTAGAGAAAACAAATCCACTATACAAGTTGTCTCCCTATATGGATTCCAATGATGTCCTTCGAATAAATGGTCGTATTGATGCTGCTAGTGATATATCATATAAAACTAAACGTCTCGTGATCCTGCCAAAACAGCATTCTATAACTAAATTAATCTTTTTTTATTTAAATTTAACTATATTCCTGTAAGACCAAAGGTCTTTTTAATGAAACCTGAATTGCACGGCACTAGTTTGGTACAGTGGATTTGAGAACCAGGTATTGAATGTTTCTATTTAACCCATGGGCAGCATCCAATCAAAATTGGAGGTATAGAAAAGAATGCGCCTAGCGTGGGGATCGAACACACGTCTAAGACAGCAATCAACCACTTTATCCACTGCGCCATTGCCACCCATAATCATTGAAGAAGAAAAAGTTCATCAACGTTTTCGTCATTGATATACAGAAACTGTCATAAATGAATTGAAACAATGATACTTCATCGCATCACTTAGAACTACAGTGAAAAAAGTAATAAATAAATGCCAGGGCTGCAGAAACAGTAGATCAAAGACCATACCCCCACATATGGGTGAGCTTCCAACGAGCAGATTGAAATCTTATACCCGACCGTTTACCTTCATCGGTATAGATTACTTCGGTCCAATTAATGTGAAAGTTGGAAGACATTTAGAGAAGAGATGGGGCGTCCTTATCACTTTTTTTAACGATCAGAGCGATTCACATCGAGATAGCTCACAGTCTATCGGCAGATTCGTGAATCTTGACGGTTAAAAGGTTTATAGCTCGCAGAGTCACGCCTTTGGAAATAATAAGTGACAATAGGACGAACTTTCGGGGTGCAAGCAAGGAACTTCTTGATTCTGTTCAACAGATAGATCGCGCAAAAATTATAAACGAGTTTGTGGGTGCAGATCTAAGAAGGAGTTTCATACCACCATAATCGCCACAAATTGAGGGGAGTTGAGAGCGAATGGTTCGTACCGTGAAGCAAGTTCTAACGAGCATGAATCCTTCTCGAAACCCTTCAGACGAATTTTTGTTAATCATGATAGCTGCAGTCGAGAATATCATCAATTCGGGGCCACTAACATATGTTCCATTAGACAGTGACAGCAATGAGGCTTTAACACCGAACCATTTTTTATTGGGTTCATCTAATGGTAAAAGTCAGTTCGGTGAATTCAACGACGATGGCACTGTTTTCAAGAAAAGCTGGATGATATGCGAACAATTCGCTAATTCATTTCGGAAGCGTTGGGTGCAAGAGTACCTACCGACCTTAATTAAGCGTACGAAGTGGTTCATCCCAACTACACCAATCAGAATCGGTGATATTGTTACCGTCGTGATCCAGAGTTTCTGCGCAATCAATCCCCGAAAGAGTAGTTAAAGTTGTTTTTCCAGGAAAGGATGACCAAGGACGAAGTGCTTTAGTACAAACTTCATCAGGGTGCTAAACTGGGCCCGCTTCCAATCTTGCACTTCTAGATGTCAATAGTCCAGGTTTGACCGAAGATGGTAACAAGAAAGAGAGCACCAGCTTACCAGGGGGAGTGTTGAAAAACCTGGCAACGAAAACGGCCTACAAAACTTGGTATCACCAGTATTGCGCTAATGTCAAATGACTCGACGAGAAAAAAGGAAAAAGAGCGGACATTCTTCTTTTTTGCTACCGACCCAACCGAAGAAAACGAAAATTTTAGTTTCTCTATTTATATGTTAAATCTAGTAAAAAATTAAATTAATTAAAAAAATTGAATTCTAAAGTTTTGGTCTTTTATTGATGGAAATTTACTCCGTCAACAATCAGATTCAAGTGTCTACCTGAGACATGCACTGAAGACCATTGTCGCATGTGGTCAATCACTTCCTGTGAATTCGATGACTTGAGTTTTTTGAAATCCAAGAATCCTGAGCAGTGGTCAGCAATCAAAATATACTCGTCGCTTTGAAGTTGAATATATCGGATGAAATATGGTGAAGTGGATAATCTGGGATATCTCGTTCTAGATATGGTTCTCGTACGTTATTACTTGGGATTTGTTGGCATACGGAGCATCGCTGGATGAAGTCACTTATGTCGTTGCTTTGTCCAAACCAGCAAAGTGATTGGCGGGCTCTGGCTAGTGATCTACTAACTCCGGAATGACCAGAGTGAAGATCACGTACAATTTAGTTACTTTCGCATTTTAGTACTATTACTTTGTTCGCTTTAAATAGTAGGCCTTGCTCAAAGGCTTACTCTTTCTTAAATTTTGCGTATTTTTTAGCCGCATCCGGTAGTGCTCTATCGTTTTCAGGCCACCCTATCATTACAACCTAATTCAGCAACAGCAGCTCGAGATCTTCAGATGTTGATTTCACAAATCGGTTTCGTGATTCGTCGGTGAACGCCAGTATAATGTTAACTGCGTATTCTTCGTCATCACTTAAGTCAACTGGGTTGTAATCCCGACTCAGTGCATCAGCTATAGGAATTTGTGCGCTTTTATGTATATTACTATCAGAGAATATTGCAACACATCCCATAATATTCGTTGCAATCTCAATGGAGCATCTTGTAGCGGTTTCTTGAAGATCGTTTCGAGTGGTTTATGGTCGGAACCTATTTCAATCCGTTTGCCGCACACGTATGCGTGGAACTTGTGGAGGCGAATCAGATTGACATCGCCTCCTTATCAATTTGAGGGTAGTTTTATTGAGCTGGTGTGTGTTAGTGCACGTGTAGCATATGCCACTGGTTCATAATCTTGCAACAATCATGCTCCGAGTACTTTTGAGCTTCCATCCACTGACAGTTTCACGGGTTTGTTCACGTTATAGAATTGTAGCACAGGTGTTGAGCTTTAAACCTTTTTTATATTATTGATCGCATTCTTTTTTTTAATGTCCCAGTACCATGCAGTATCTTTGTGCAGCAGTATAAGAAGTGGTTCAGTGATGTTAGACAGGTTTGGTATGAATTTAGCCAAATAGGTGACCATTCCCAAAAAACGTTGTTGTTCTTTAACATTTTTAGGTTCGCGCAATTTCTGAATAGCTTCAACTTTATCGGTATCGGCTTCGATTCCGATTAGTGTGAAGCCATGGCCAAGAAATCTAACCTTCTCCTTCTATGATTATTATTATTATTCTTATCATTATTATTATTATTATTATTATTATTCTTATCATTATTATTATTATTATTATTATTATTCTTATCATTATTATTATTATTATTATTATTATTATTATTATTATTATTATTATTATTATTATTATTATTATTATTATTAATATTATTATTATTATTATTATTATTATTATTATTATTATTATTATTATTATTATTATTATTATTATTATTATTATTATTATTATTATTATTATTATTATTATTATTATTATTATTATTATTATTATTATTATTATTATTATTATTATTATTATTATTATTATTATTATTATTATTATTATTATTATTATTATTATTATTATTATTATTATTATTATTATTATTATTATCATTATTATTATTATTATTATTATTATTATTATTATCATTATTATTATTATTATTATTATTATTATTATTATTATCATTATTAGTATTATTATTATTATTATTATTATTATTATTATTATTATTATTATTATTATTATTATTATTATTATTATTATTATTATTATTATTATTATTATTATTGTTATTATTATTATTATTATTATTATTATTATTATTATTATTATTATTATTATTATTATTATTATTATTATTATTATTATTATTATTATTATTATTATTATTATTATTATTATTATTATTATTATTATTATTATTATTATTATTATTATTATTATTATTATTATTATTATTATTATTATTATTATTATTATTATTATTATTATTATTATTATTATTATTATTATTATTATTATTATTATTATTATTATGATTATTATTGACAAAAACTAGAGGACTTAGAAGATTTCATATGCGAGACCGAAGGAGAAATCATTGTTGCGGGTGACTTTAATGCCAGAGGCCAAGAGTGGGGCATGCCAACCACAGACTCCCGAGGAAGGAAAATCCTCGAAATGGCAGCGAGACGTGGCCTGAACATTGTAAACGTAGGAAACACACCCACCTTTAGAAGAGCAGGGAACAGAGGCACTATACCCGATATAACTCTCGCTACCGAAGGTATAATGTCCAAGATCAGGGACTGGAGAGTCATCGAAGACTATACAGGAAGTGATCACCAATATATAACTTTTGGTATTGAAGAAAACCACCGGATCACAAATAGAAACCTAACTCAAGCGGTAAGATGGAATGCTAATAGACTTCATGTTGAACTTCTGAAAAGGACGATCGAAGAAGGGAAGACACCCGTACTTGAAATGGAAGGGACTGCCGAAGAAAAAGTCGAAGCCACAATGCAGCTTGTCCGACAAGCATGCGATGCCGCAATGTCCCGGAAAAGTTTCGTCAACGAGAGAAGAAGACCTGTCTACTGGTGGACGGATGAAATTGCCGAACTACGCAGAAGTTGTTTGTATTTGAGACGAAAAGTCACCAGATGCAGGAGAAGGCGAGGCGAACAGCTCGAGGCCGAACTGGAAGAGTTTAGAACAAAACGTCATGAGCTTAGAAGAACAATACAACTTAGCAAAACACGTAAATGGGAACAACTTCGTCAAGATATCAATAACGATCCTTGGGGACTTGGCTACAAGGTCGTTATGAAAAAGCTTGGGGCTCAGAAGAACACAACAGAACTAAACACAGAAAAGATGAGACAAATTGTGGATACATTATTCCCGAATCACCCTATTAGGCCTCCTGATCGTATTCTTTCCGGACCACCGCTGCAAGAAATACAAGTTTTTAGTGAAGAAGAGTTAAAGACAGCCGCATATGCTCTGCAAAATAAAAAGGCACCTGGACTTGATGGGGTACCAGTAGAAGCACTCAAGCAAATTGCTCAATTTTGCCCAGAACTGCTCCTTAACATGTACAATAGCTGCTTAACTGAGGGGATTTTTCCCAATTGTTGGAAAAAACAACGGCTGGTACTGATAAACAAAAACAAAGGTAATACAGAATCCCCATCTGCATATAGGCCTCTATGCATGCTGGACACAACAGGAAAACTATTAGAGAAATTACTACAGCCGCGCCTTATAGCCGCGATACAAAGAAGGGGAGACTTGTCTGAAAGACAGTATGGGTTCAGAAAACGCCGATCAACAATAGGAGCGATACAAGAAGTAGTAAGAGCTGCTGAAAATGCCCAGCGGGGAAATCATTTCACCAGGAAAATAGTGCTTTTGGCAACACTAGACGTCCGTAACGCCTTCAATTCTGTGAGGTGGACAGATATCCTGACCGCACTGGAAAGAAAGTTCCGAATCCCGGAGTATATTTTACAGATGGTAAGAGACTATCTCAGAGACCGCGAACTTATCTATCAAACAACAGAAGGACCAAGAAGCAAAGACATCACGGCAGGCGCAGCCCAAGGATCTATCCTCGGACCTGACCTCTGGAATATCGCTTACGATGATATATTTTGCATGGATATGCCTGAGGACTCTTTCCTAGTTGGGTACGCAGATGATGTTGCCGCGGTAATAACAGCAAGAGATACCGCAAGCGCGCAGAGAAAACTAAACCAAGTTATGCGAAGAACGAATTCCTGGATGGAAGAACACGGGTTGTGTCTGGCTACCGAAAAAACCGAAGTATTGCTTCTAACAAAAAAGCGAATCCCCACGCTAATCGACTTCGACATTGAGTCTGAGATCGTAACTAGTAAGAAAGCTGTTAAATACCTGGGAATAAGACTAGATACTAAGCTAAGTTTCTGGGA